>CM062636.1:31738799-32006299 GCA_025617555.3 Puccinia polysora | reverse complement strand
ATCAAACAATACACTTAATTGAATCTCTCTTCTCAATGATATCCTCAAATCCAGAAAAACTTGAAGTGTTTCTCCTCTTTTGATGGCTATTGAGATTGAGTTTGATGGACTTGGAGGCATTTTGCTTTCCCTTTGAAGAGGAGGTTAGTGTGGGAATGTCATTTCTCTCATTTAAAGGGAATGTGGGAGGCCCCATTGGCTTGAGTATTCAGCCATTCAGGAACAGATGAGCCTGTTTTTTTACAATCTAAATCATTCAGGACTTACCAGACAGAAGAGAAAGGAACTTGGTTCCTTAATTGAGCAGATGTTGATGGTAGTGTAAATACAGGAATAACTTGCTCCTCATTGGCCAAGTTGGTAATTTCTTCCACCCCCCAAAGATAGCAATCAAAAGACGGAAGTGAAGGGTCCAAGGAAGGGTTTGAATCTTTGATCAACACTGATTTAGATGTGATTAGAGCTGGTTCTGTTAGAATATCCTCCTCCAGATCAGATTGGGGCCACTCATAGGTTTCATTGGGATTATCATTGATAGGATGAGCATCCACAGCCAGGTCCTCAGCATCAACTGAATCTGATTGTTGGGCATCAAAAGTGGCTAAAGGGGTGATATTGGACTTCTTTCCAAAGATTTTGTACATTTGAATATAAAAAGGACAAATGAAGTCCAACTTATCAACCAACAAGTTGATTCCCTTTGCTTTATTGGAGATGGTGATACCAAAGCTGGTGGGGATTAACATTGAGTGAGCTTTCTGGTAGTTGGTTCAATATTTCTTGAATTGCTTCTGCATCTGTTTGGATGAAAGATCAAGCCTAAATTTGGTTTTATTCTTCAGCTCATTGGCCATCAGGAGATAACCATTAACCTTAGAGGATGGAGGTTGGCCAACTTGTGTTTCATTGTCAGATCCAAAGCAAGCATCATAGTTGGAGGGGAATTTTAGCCATTTTACAAGGATGATGTGATCAGCTCTCTTGAGCTGACTTGAAACTTGGGAAGCTGATTGGGGAGGATTGTTGGATGTTGAGTTCCTGGGGGATGTTTGCTTTGGTCCACTGGATATTTTAGTGGAATTTTTGGGGGAGATTTGATCAGGGGCCATTTGAAAAGAGTAAGAGGGATGTAGGGATGAAGCAATGAAGTAATCAAGTGATGAAGGGATGTTTTGAAAGTGGGGATGAAGTGATGAAGCAATGAGAGTTTGGATATTACAAAAGTGGGGATGAAGAAATGAAGAGATAAGAGGATGGATGTGATGAAAGAAATAATGTGTGAGAAAGTGATGAGAGTGATGAAGCAATGAGAGTGACAAAGTGATGAGGATAGCAATGAAGAGATGAAGATCAATGAATCAAATTTTTTGGATGAGGTTAGAGGTAGAATTTTTTGGATGAGGGCAGAGGATGAAACCAGGGGTGATGATGTGGAATGGTGGGTTGAGGTGGTGAAAGCCTTGGAATACTTCATTCAAAAAAATCCCATTTATTTTAAGGTAAATCTGACATTTCTGATGTGAAATAAGTGGTTTTTTTTGATTCTCAATGGTGGGTTTGAAATGGCAGATTTGGGTTGAAACCTGCCATTAAAAATGGCAGGTTTGCTTAAATTTGATGCACCCGAATAAAAAGAAATCAGTGCAATTTCTATGCAAGCAGTGGAACTTCCCTGAAAGCAATTCAAATGAAATTTAACCAGTTCCTATCATTTTCACTGGTAGAAGTGTATTCCCACTTTTAGCAGGTCTACTAAAATTTTTGCAATGCATTTGAATTTTTGAAATTGATTTAAAATATTTGTGGTGATTAATATTAACTTCTTCCAGAAAAATTGCAGTTTTTGTACCATTTGAAGTGAATTTGCACTGTTTTCAGTTCATTTGAAATATGTAAATTGAATTCACACTGGTTGAAGTGCATTTGCACTGGTTGCAGTGAATTTTTACTGTTTCAAGTACATTTTCATTGGATGATCAAGTACATTTGCACTTATGGTTGTATTGAATTGGAAATATTTGAAATGAATTGATGCTGGTTGAATTTCCTTTCAGATTTTTACAGTTCATTTTCACTTTTTGCAGTGCGGTTTCACTTTTTGAAATGCATTAGGAGGTTATTTTGTGCAATTTCACCAAATGAAGTGCATGTGCACAGGTTTGGGTACATTAAAACTTTGTTTGATGAATTTGCACTAGTTGAAATGCAGCTGCACTTTTTGTCCTGATATTTAATTTTCTTTGATTGAATTTGCTCAGGTTTCAATGCATTTGCAGTGGTTTATATGCATTCACCCAGATCCCAGGAATTTCGGCTGGTTGCCATGCATTTTTAGTGGCAATTAAAATTGTTAAATATTATTTGAAGTTCTTTTGTTAAATTCAAAATACTATCAGCTTCAAGAAAAATGACCAGAATTTTTATTGCGCATGTCTGGCAAGCAAAAATTTCACAATGGATGGAAAGCCTGGGGAAAAACCCAGACGTGCAAGGCAAAACGTTTTTGCTCTATTTTTCAAGTGACAGGTAATCTGTATAATTTTTTGACAGGATACCATGCAGGCCTTCACACCACACCCTTCACCTTCAACATAAACCTCCAAAATTGACCTCCAAATGGCTCACCTCCACCTTCCTCTCCTCAACCCAAGAAAACCATGAGCCCAAACTCATCAATTCAAGTGACCCAGTCTTCTTTCATCCCCATTGGGACTTAGTTTTGAGTTAGGTTTGAATTTAGCCCTCTTTGAATCAAACTCATGACAACTGGAATGTTTGAGGATGGGATTATACTTTTTTAAAATATTGTTGATTGAATAAATCTTCAGATTGGGTAATATTTGGCTTATCAATGGTTCTGTACAATTGACAGGTATTTGAAGAATTTGATTGATGGTTTCAATCTTTGAAGGGTACTGTCATAATTATGACACAGATTTAGTTTTGATTATATAATACAGCCTGGGTGATTAGTAATCCTTTTAAGTATCATTAACATGTTAAAAACATTGGGTATCACAGGTTGTAATTAGCATTATATAAACCTCATTTGTTCTTCCTTTGATAGTATTTCCTTATGAAATTTATTCTACTTTTTATTACCCTGAATTCCAGTCTACTCCATCTTTGGAGTCCCCCTCATACTAGTGCCATCAAGACTCAACCTTGATTGCTCTGTGGGTTTTTACCCATCTTGGAGTCTTTAATCCATTTGCTGAAACTTCAGCTTGATCCATCTTAGATATTTTCCAGCCTAGTATTCTTTCTAATGCTAGTTAACTTCTTCCCTGGCTTCTTGTCAAGCCTCTGTGTGACATTAGAATAAATTTCATCCTTGTAGTTGATTGTAGTTAGCTCCCTGATACTACCACTCACTGCTTGTATAGTTTGTCTTGTTCATATTAAACTTGACCTTTATTGACACACTTTCTTTTGCACCCCTTACCTTTGAAACCATAACTGGTGTAGTCATGGAATGTCTAGCATCCAATTACCATTGGATTAGTGAAACAATCCGCTTGCTATCCCTTCCCCCTTGATTAATTTCACCCATCAGTCAACAACCCTCATTGATTGATTCTGTGGACCCTTGAAGACTACCGTTTTCATCATACTCTTACCTTAAAATCATTTCTTCACTTTCCTCAAACTTGAACATCAACCCTCAACCCTCAAACATTAGAAAAAAATCATCAAGGGCTGTTGATCCATCTGGTCATCAGTCCATTTCTGGACCCCTTGTTCACCGTCTGCACAAAATGACCTTTGTCTTTATTATTGATCTTGGATCAATAATTGCTATTGAAAACAACAATGCCTGCCACCATCATCTTGTTACCAGTTCTCCTTTGCCTAACTAACTCCTTGAGCTTCTCAAATTTACTCCACCCTTGCAACCCTCAAACCTGTTGCTGCTTGTTTGCTCCACCTTCAGTGAGGAAACAACATCCCTGTTCATTTCAAGCTGCCCTCAGCCTCATCATTTCTTGCTCCATCTTCCCTCAGAAAGGCAACAACAAATTGCTGGTAACCTCACAACTTGCTCCTATCCAACTTTTAACTTCCTGGCCTTTGGCTTTTCCTTTCAATTTTCCAGCGCTTACCCTTTGAATCTTGCGCATTGCCTTATTTTTCCATCAACCTTGCCCAATTGACTGATTGGCCTCCTCAACCAGCTTGAGTGGCCATTGCAATCCACAATATTATTATTATTGCTTGCTTGCCCCCCCTTCAGCAAAGCAATGAATGATTGCATAATCACCAGCAACTCCTGACCTCATTGTTTCCCGCTGTGGTGACCAATTTGGGAAACCTCATGTAAAAGGGAATTTTTTTAAATTTTTTTAAATTTTCTTTCATCATCAATAAAAAAAAAAACATTTTTGTTGCTATGGGTAATCTTTCTCTTTCCCATTTCCCAATTTTTTCCTGTCCTTGCGGTCTAGGAAGGGCCTTCCAGGAAAATCAAATCCCCAGCATCCTGCGTTCAACTCCTCTTGTTGTGCTTGCACCCTGGATTTTTTTTTGGTCAGGCACACACCTTCAATCATCATCATTGATCATCTCCTCCATGCTTATCAATCATTTTATCTCTCATGAATAATCATTGAAATATGTTGCCATTGATCACCCTCCCATCCTCATTGCCCTTGGTTTGATCACCCAAGAGCCATCATCAATGATACCCCAACCCTTTTCTTGGCCGGCAGTTGTGGATGCCAACAGCCATTGACACAGCAACCTTGTAATCTGTTTCCATTGGCCATCCGCCATCCCCATCTTATTTGCACACACCAACGTCATCAATCAATCTCCCTTGATTTTCTCACCTGAAAGACCAGCAAGTGGTTGCTTGCAGCTGTTGGTGCCAATGCCATTGCTTGCTGAAAGGGCCAAAGTCTCCCATCTCCCATTGATCATCCAACCAATCTTGTAGCCGTCAAAATCATCTACACCAACACCTGAACCATTCTCACAAGTCATCTTTTAGCTTGCACTCACTATTTCCAATGCAAATCTTCCGCAACTGCTGTAAGACTCCAAACAGTGTTGAGCTGGAGGCAGTTCTGTGGAGGGGAAAAGATGCTGTTTAGGCTTCCCTCCTGAGTGTTACAAAAATATTTAAGTGTAAACGGAATCAAGGACCAGAACCTTATGGACATGGAATCAATTGGAGAGATAATTTTTGTAGGTATTCAGTAGCAATGGAAAAAAAACTATCTGAGAAAAGATGGTGCAGGAAAATACTTGAACAAAAAAGCCAAATTTTTTTTCAGAGTTCAATAGAACAAGGCAGTTTTCAGTAAAAACACCCACAAGCTAATACCTCTGGTAATCAGCAGAATATTAGGAAAGATCAACTCAATCCCAATCAACCTCCAGGCTCTCAATGAACCTTCCCAACTCTCCTAAATAAAATGCTTGAAGGGTACAAGATAACAGTGGGTGGCTGTACAAAAAAAAGCAATTTGTTTTATGAAGCTCTAGAATCAAAGAAGTAACCAATTCAAACAAGACTAACCCAGCACTTCTCAAGGGACTCAAGAATATTGTGACAAAATTTAACTTCAAAGAAATAAAGGGAGTTTTAACACTCCAGTTTTCAAGCTTCAAGAAACCTCTCAGTAAAACATCACTGGTTTTGGAAAGACAATCAAATGAATGATCAAGACCAAAGTGGTCAGAGAAAGGGATCAAAGGAGTGGCTTAACAAACTCAAGAATTCAACCCAATGAATTCTTCTTCAACCAGAAAGGCTATTGGTTGGTGATAAGGATCAGCTCACAGAGGACGGAGCAAATGATTTGATTATGGAGGCTCAAGGATCAAGGGGAAATCAAAAGATATACCCAGGATCAGGATGCTCAGAAAGTGGAAGGGCCCCACAGATTGATTAATTAGGAGATGATGGATGATTCAATGATAAGATGATCCAGGCAAAATTCAGGGGAGAGCCCCTCCTTTTATGGGCAAGAGACCCTGTTGAATATTTGCAAGTGATACTACAAATGATTTCTTTTTGTTTTTTGTTTTTCTCTTTTTTTTCTGTTTTCTGTTTTCTGTTTTCTGTTTTTCTGTTTTTTGTTTTTTGTTTTTTGTTTTCTGTTTTCTGTTTTTCTGTTTTTTATTTTTTATTTTTTGTTTTTTGCTTTTTGTTTTTTGTTTTTTGTTTTTTGTTTTTTGTTTTTTGTTTTTTGTTTTTTGTTTTTTGTTTTTTGTTTTTTGTTTTTTGTTTTTTGTTTTTTTTGTTTTTTGTTCTTCTTTCCTCAGATAATAATAAAAAAAACAATGATGGAAACAAAAAAATATGGCAACAGAATGAACATGAAGTAATAAAAAAATATGAGGCATCAAGGAAACCAGCCTGCGTCAAGGATGACAGCAGGCGGAGTATGAGAAATGGAAAGATGGCAGGAAGGGAAGATCAATTGGGATGGTTTATGGCAACTTGCGGTAGCTCCAACGGCCGCGGGTGATTAGAAAGGATGGGCAGGTAGGAGGATCTGATGGAGGATTGGTATTGCAATTGTTGCATGAATGGTTGGGGGGGTTGAACATCCGCACCAGCAGTTGCCAGGCCTTCAGGATGAGCGACAGCAATAATAATGACTGCAGGTGATGGGATGGGGTTGATCAAGCAAGTCAGAGGAGGTCCCAAAGTGGCAATGTTTCCAATGGCTGCAAGCAACAGCTTGGGGGAGTCAGAGAGGGATCAGTAGTGCAGATGAGATGGGCTCACAACAGCAATGCATGCAAACAAAAGGACCGGTTGCATGATGATTAATGGACCAACAGGGAACAGGTTTGATGGATGGAGGTTGGGATCAATGGCATGGACAAATGAGATTGGATTTATCAAGCAAGAATGCTAGCATGGGTTCTTTGGCCAAAAATAGTCAATGGACTGTCAAGCGTGAGAAAGGGGGTGGGGGGTTGAACACAGATCCTAGGAAATCAAAAACCCATGGGCCTGCCCTAGACCGCTAGGACAGGGAGAAGTTGGAGGAAGGGAAAAATAAAAAAATCCTATACCAAATAATTTTTTTTCTTCTTTTTTGATGAGATAAGAAACTAAGAAAAATTTGAATTTAGCCCCTTTTCTTGAGGTGTAAAAAATTGGTCACCACACCGCCAATCATCTACTTTTGCTTGTTGAAACCCACCATCCACTGCCTGCTGTAATCCTTGACGCAGGCTGGTTTCCTTCTCTTTCATCTTTTTTTTTTTTTTTCTATTTTTTAGTTTTTTTTTCTTCTTTTTCTTTTCCTTTTTTTCACATTTCAGGCACTTCCTGTCACCAATTTTTTTTATTCCTCACTTATTTTTGTTCTTTCTCATCCCTATCATTCTTCATTAGAAAAAAAAAACAATTCCGCTCTCATTTGTAGTTATCTCTTGTAAGTAGTCTACAGGGCCTCTTGCCCATAAAGGGTGGGGCTCTCCCCAGCCTTTTTTCCAGCATCCACTTATCATAAGCACTATAATCAATCAATAAATCCATGGGGCCTTTCCCCTTTATCTGAACATTTTATACTGGGTATATCTATGATTTCCCCCTGATCTTTGAGGCTCCATACTCAAATCTTGATCCGGCCCTCTGGGGCCTTGTTTGTTATAACCAATCAATACCTTTCTGGTTGAAGAATAATCCTGTTTATTGAATTCTTGAGTGTGTTACACCACTCTTTGATCCCTTTTTTGACCATACTGGTCTTGATCATTCATTTGATTGTCTTTCCAAAACCAGTCACATTTGACTGAGAGGTTTCTTTAAGCTTGAAACCTGGAGTAATAAATTTCCCTTTATTTCCTTGAAGTTGAATTTTGCCACACTACTCTTGAGTCCCTTGAGAAGTGTTGGGTTATTCCTGTTTGAACTTTTTGCTGCATTGCTTCTAGAGCTTCATAAAAAAATTGCTTTGTTTTGTACAGCCACCCACTGTTATCTGGTACCCTTCAAGCACTTGATGGCGGAGAGTTGGGCAGGTTTATTGAGAACCTGGAGGTTTTTTGGGATCAAGTTGATCTTTCCTCATCTTCTGCTGAAGACCAGAGTTATTATCTTGTGGGCATTGTTACTTAAAACTGCCTTGTTCTATTGAACTCTGAACAAAACTTTAACTTGTTTTTTCAATCTTTTCCCACACCATTTTGCCTCAGATAGTGTTAGAATTATGGCCAGCAATTAGCTTAGGAAAATGAGCAGTATTTAAAGCAAAAGAAATGCTGGACACTGGGTGTCAATATTGTCTAATGGGGCTCTCACAATGGGGCAATATCTTGGATGAATTTGATTGGAATGATGAATGGATGGATGGAAAACAGCAGGGAGAAGGGCTCCTTAAGTAAAAAAGATTGTCCTCTTGTGAGCCCATGATACAACAAGCCAAAAGGCAAATTTTCCGCCCCAAAAAAGCTCTACAGGCTCTACTGGCCTTGTTACTTGGTTTGGACTACATCAGCCCACATGGCATCAGTCCCCATACCCTTACAACCAGCCTATTCCGGTTATTTCTGGTGTTTCCACCTCAATGGGGCTGAACCAGCCCCTTAACTTTTCAATCCCCTTGGCTGGTTGTCATTTAAAACCAGCCATGATGACCTTTATTGCCTTGTTTACGGGCTGGTTGCCTCATGCAGCCAGCCCCTGGCCCCTCAAATGGGCCAGGTGGGACCCAGGGCACACCTGGGTCCGGTCTCAGACTCACATGGGGGGGGGGTGTGACCAGCTGACATGCTGTCCCCCCCCTCTTTCTCTCAAATCCCTGGTGGGGGCGGTCAAATCCTCTCACCAGGGGCCCTGGGGGTCAATACCCCCAGGGCATTGTCAAGTAAATTGGCCTGGGAGGTGATCAGGTCCCCCCAGGCCCATTGCTCCTCCCCCTTGGTAAAGGGGGGGGGGAGAGGGCCACTGTCCTGCTTGGTTGCCTCAACCAATCAATGGTGGGGGGGTGATGAATTAACCCCCACCTGCCGGTTGCTACCCTTGCGGCCGGCGCAGCCACCTCCTTGGGCAAGGGGGTGGTCAGGTCCCCCCTGCCCTGACCAACCGCACTGTAGCAGTTGGTCGCTGGCTGGTTCAACCCAGCCACCTCGCCCCCATCCCCCTTGCAACAGGGAGCAAGGGGAGGGGGAGCAAGCTGGGGCCGCAAGCCCCGGCTCCGTGGCACTGGTTGCCTAGCGCAACCAGCCGGGCCCGCGCGGGATCCCTCCGCCGTGCAACAGCCCCGCAGCGGGCCGTTGGGCCCCGTGTGGGCCGCACCAAGGAACACAGGCGGCCCCCAACGGGCCGCGACGCGGGCAGCGGCCCCATGCGGGCCGCAAAACAGGCGGCGGCCCCAATGGGCCGCCCCAAGCCTGAATTGCGAGATTACATACTTTGGCAGGCCAGCCCGTCTGGCCAAGTATGTCCATAATAAAGCTTGGGCCCTTTTATGCCCAAATAAGCCCATCTGGCTTGGGTGGCCCATCCACCCTGGCGGGCCCGTGAAGGCCCGTGTCCCAAAAGACCATAAAAACGTGTTTTGGCGCCCAAATGCCCAAAACCAATAACACACACATAGGCCCACATGGCCCACGTGATGTCCAATGGGCCGTGGAGGCCCATTTTTGCATCCCATTTGGATTACACACTCCTATGCACATTACCTGAGTGCATCCGCATTTTAACAGATAGTGTTGTTCCATTGCTACCAAATACCATCAAACTTATCCCTCCCCATTGATTCCTCATTCATAAGTTTCTGGACCTTGATTCTTGGTACATTCAAATATTTTTGTAACACTCAGGAGGGAAGCCTAAACAGAAACTTTCCCCTCAACAGAACTTCCTGCGGCTCAGCACTGTTTGGAGTCTTACACTTCTTGCTCTGCCTTCAGAAAGGCAACAAAAAGCAAACATCAAACTCACCATTGCCTGCTTATTCCCCCACCATTGACCTGCTCTAATCTACCCAGCCATTGCAATCCTCAAACTCCATTGCCTCTTGCTCACTCCGCCTTCAGCAAGGCAATGGAAAAGCACATCATCTCAAGCAACCAGCGTCTGCCACCATTGCCAACTGCAAATCTTTGTGCAACTCACTGGACCGCTTGACTTTTTCAACCTCCAAGATTGCCACCATTTGCTTGCCTAAATCATGGCACCCCCCTCCATCCCATCATATTCATTTCAAATCAGCTGGCCTCTCCAGCCTATGAGTAAGATTTGTCAATCAGGTTTTCCCTCTTTCTTTCATGGTGTTCAGGAGCACACCTGTTTTTCCTGGGGGGATTCTGTCATACTTATGACACAGATTTAGTTTTGATTATATAATACAGCCTGGGTGATTAGTCATACTTTTAAGTATCATTAAAATGTTAAAAACATTGGGTATCACAGGTTTTAATTAGAATTATATAAACCTCACTTGTTCTTCCATTGCTAGTCTTTCCTTATGAAATTTATTCTACTTGTTTGATACACTGACTTCCAGTCTACTACATCTTTGGAGTCCACCTCATACTAGTGCCATCTTGAATCAACCTTGAGTCCTCTTTGGGTTTTTACCCATCTTGGAGTCTTTCCTCCCTTTGCTGAACCTTCATCTTGATCCATCTTGGATCTTTTCCAGCCTAGTCTTCTTTCTACTGCTAGTTAACTGCCACCCTTGCTTTGTTTTGAGCTCCCATGTGACAGCTACCACCAGATGAGAGCCCCAAGATGGGTGGGGGACTACTGAGGTGGGAATGGATAAGGGGGAAGAGCTAAAGTAGGGATAGAAGGTCTTGTTATCACTCTTGTTTTGTGTAAAACACTCATAATAGGTACTTGCAATAATTGGGATGAGCAGTGAGGCTGAGGAAAGAAGTGGAGGAGGAGGGAGAGGATAATCATGGTGAAGGGTGTGAGTCACCAAGGAGCAGATGGAATGAGGGGGAGGAGGAGGAGGAGGAGGAGGAGGAGGAGGAGGAGGAGGAGGAGGAGGAGGAGGAGGAGGAGGAGGAGGAGGGATTAGAATGGAGGAGTAAGTGCCATTCTTTTAAAATAATTAGGCACTTACATGTGTGCCACATAAAGGTGTAATCCAAATGGGATGCACATATGGGACTTGAAGGCCCATTGGACCACCACCCAGACCACATGGGCCTGTGTGGATGTCAAACATTTGGGGAAACTGGCCTCAAAACACGTGAAAGAAGTAATTTGGTACACCAGCCATAATGGGCCTGTTGGGATTGATGGGCCACCCCAGAAAAATTGGCTTTTATGGGCATTATTGGGACCAATCTTCATTTTGGACATACTTGGCCAGCCAGGCGGGCCTGCCAAAGTGATCATTTTATGGGTTTGGGCTGGGAAGGCCTTTTGGGGCCCGCTCAGGGCCGCTGTTTCTTGCATTTGGCCCATTTTGGGGCCCAACAGCACATGCGGGGCCATTGTAGGGGACAGAGGGACTCCAAATGGAGTCCCCCCACCCCAGTTGCAGGAGCTGGGGTTGACAGACCCGTCTTTCTCCCCTCTCCTTGCTTGTCATTTAAAAGGGGAAAGGGGAAGGGAAGGAGGCTGGCCTGTCAGAACCAGCCAGCAACCAGTTGCATGAGGCAAACAGCGAGGGTGAGGGAGACCTCAGAACGCTCCCACCTATGCAAAGTGGGAAGCAAAGAACAAGCGGGGCGCTCTCCCCCCTGTTACCAAGGGGGAGGTGCCAAGGGCTGGGGGGAATTGATCCCCCTCCAGCCCACCCTCTTCAATGGTCCTCCTGGGGAGAAAGCTGCCCCAGGCAACCAGGGGGGGATTTGACCGCCCCTGCTGGTCAACTAGGTAGGAAAGAGGGGGGGGGGGTGCGGCATGTTTGCAGATCATACCCCCTCTGATTGTCAGAACAGACCCAGGTGAGTCCTGGGTCCCACCTGGCCCATTTGTGGGGCCAGGGGCTGGTTTTATGAGGCAACCATCCTTTTTGGTGAGGCATAGGGTTAATAGGGCCGGTTATAAGGACAACCAGCCCAAGGGTTTGAGCAGAAAAGGGCTTGTTCAACCCTGTAAATATGGAAACATCAAATTTGAATGGAATAGGATGGTTGTAAGGGTACAGGGACTGACCCCATCAGGGCTTATGAAGCCCAAACCAAGCAACAAGGCTTTTAGAGCCTGTAGAGTCTTTTTGGGGCGGAAATTTTGCCTTTTCTCCTGTTTTATCATGGGTCCAAAAGAGGCTAACCTTTTGTAGTTAAGGAGCCCTTGTCCCTGCTGTTTTCCACGCAATCCATTTGAATTTTTCCAATCAATTCTCTGATGTATTTCCCCATTGTGAGACCCCATTAGCCTTCATAGACACAAGGTTTCCAGAATTTCTTTTTCTTTAATTACTGCTCCTCCTGTGACTAAGCTAGTTTCTGTGAAAATTATTGGCCCAAAAGCTTAGTCAAAGAGCAGTATTCAAAGAAAAAGAAATGCTGAGACAATAATTTCTTATGATTGATCCTTAATCTGAGGCAGAGGCAATGGAACACTTGTGAATGTGAATGAATTGATGGATGAATGGATGAAAAACAGCAAGGAGAAGAGCTCCTTAAATAAAAAAGATAGTGCTCATGTGGAGATCAGGTAATGACAAGAAAAAGGAAAAAATTCCGCCCCAAATGTGCTCTAAAGGCTCTACAAGCCCTGTTACTAGGTTTGGGCTTACTAAGCCCACATGGCATTAGTTCTGAAACCTTTAAACCAGATTTTACTGGTTTAATTTGGTGTTTCCACCCTCACAGGGCTGAAAAAGCCCCTTGCTGTTCAGACCCTGGCTGCTTTTCTATTACAACCAGCCCTGTTACCTGTTTACATCTCTCTTCTAACCGTACTGGCCCTTTCTATACACTCACACGCCTGGTTGCCTCCTGCAACCAGGCCCCTGGCCCTCAAAAGGGCCAGGGTGGACCCTGAATTACTCTGGGTCCGGCCAAGAACTCATGAGGGGGGGTGTAACTGGCAGGCATGCGGGCCCCCCCTCCTTTGCTCAAATCAAATGGGGAGGTGATCAAATCCTCCTCCTGGGTCCCTGGGGGCCAATACCCCCAGGGGACTTCAAACCAAAGGTGGGCTGGGTGGTGGTAAGGCCCACCCAGGCCCATTGGTTGTGTCAGCTTGCTACTATTGCAGAGCAATCTGGAAAAGTAACAAAAATAAAATAAAAATAATAATATTAAAATTAACCTAAGAAAGAGTAGGAAAACCATGAATATTATTTCAGAAATGGGTTATCCACCCGAAATTGGGTAGGGTCACTCACTGACCCCACCCTTGAAATCCAACTCTTTATTTTTTTAAATAATTAAGAAAGGAAAGACCAAAATACCACGGCACCACTATGGTACTTTTTTGGCCAATTAGAGACTTCACATGTATTGTCACCTATAGGTTTCACACCTAAAATTTAGTCAGAATTGAGGTGTTGTGTATATTTTAGGCGTTGCAGATGGAAATGTGTTCTGTCACAATTCCCGCACGCAGCCATGGAAGCCAATACACCTGCGCGCGGCTGAGTTTCAGAACTGTCACCCTTTCAAGCCGTGTACACATCCCCGGGCCTCTGACAAGTACACAGCCGTGGGACTATAACTTGACAAAGTGACAGGCGGCTTGAGAAACCTAGGTACCACCTAAACATGCTACAACCTACACAGGAACATTCTACATATGCAATAAATGTTCCTGTGGATAGTAGATAGTCTAAAAATACATAAAAAAATATAAAAATACCTAAATAACCTTTATACACATTTTTTATCAAATATAATTTAAAATACCAAGAATGTCAAAAATGAGATAATGACTATTTATAAAAATATATCAAAATAATTTAATATACAATTATGATAACTAAAAGAAATCAGAAGTTTTTTGACATACTAAGGAGAATAATGATGTAAAAGTATTATATAAATACTCATGAATTATATTTTTAGATAATTATTTTTAGTAAATCAACTAAAATTTGAAAATAAGGAGTAAAATCAATGTCATGACTTTACTCCAATTATTTAATACATAATCAGAACTCACCTGACATCAGAATATCAGTAGGAATGTCTATTAAAAGAATTATTAAATTACTGGGAAAATTTACTCAGGATAATTCATTAAATAATAAATAAAATGGACAGATTAGTGTTATTCACACGTCCAAACATCAATTATAAAGTAGGATAATTCCCATACCCTGTGGAATGAGATGTTACCCGTGCTACAGCACCAAGAACACGTAACAGGCTAGCACTGGCTACCCTGCTAGCCTCATTGTCTGTCCCTTTGAGCCCCTGTATCCCTCAGAAGGACAATATTGGGACTGAAAAAGCTATAAATAAAGAGCTCTTTTGAGGACATTGATACCCGGAGACCAAGTTATATTTACATCCAGAAAACGTTTCAAGGTAATAAAATACTTATAAGAGACAAGTAAGTGATTTATGGCTTTAGTCTGATTAATAATATCCACCCCCAACCCTATTTCTTAATTTAAACTGCTGAACAACCTTTTAACCCCAGTAAACAGGTTTAACCCATCAGTGCACCTCCCAAACAGGTACCCAAAGGATTCAATAATATACCAGTGAGTCTTATTATCCTTTCTCTGTCGTGGCAGCTTGGTTAAAAAGCCCTGCCACTCCACCATGTTTTTTTATACATATTATTTTTGGGCAATATATTTTTTAAGAATATATATTAAAGGTTCCAAAGTAACCAGGTCTATGTGTTTTCAAACTGAATTCCCTGAAGAGAGGTGTTAAAGATCCCCAATATAATTGTGACCCCTCTGTTAACTTATTTAATAACCAATTTATTAATATTGATTTATAAAATTAAACCATATCCAAACCAATAAACCTTGCAATAATCTTTATCCAAATATTTTAAGGATTGTTGCTGCATCTATTGAACAATATATTTATTATTTATTCTATCACCTCTGGTAGCTAAAGGATAGCAAGGATCTTTGCATCCAGGAGGCTGAGAATGGGGGTTCTTGCCGGGAAATATTCCATTTTAATATATTTAATACCTTGGACCAGACATTTCACGTAAAATTGAATCAAAGATAATTTATCTGACTTTTTAACCATGATTTATCATTAAATTCTTTTGCAGTGGATTTAGAAACAAATGCATAATTGATAATCTATTATTTAAGTTTTTTAAAGATAGGAAAAGAAGAATACATTAAAAATTATAAACCAACTGGTTGGGAAGCCTTAAGTCAAGCTGCGCAACTTAATATTTTTTCTGCACGTAAACACTTAGAAAAACTCCTTGAACAAGAAGATTTTGAGAGACGTATCAGCTTTCAAGCCCTATTAAGAGAACATACATCTTGGAAGAAATATTGTATAAATTACTTTTTAAAATATAAAAGTAATTACAAAACTTATATTACCACATTATTTTTATTAAAATATTATTAATATATTTTATTGACCAATAAAATATCTTTTTACCATCAGTGAGCCCTCCTATTCCAGAAACCACCATCACTGAAGTTGATTTGTTGGACCAAGAAGTCCCAGATATTTCTGGACGCCCTGAAAATATTTATAGGACGGGTGAAGACCTCATTGGAACACACCAATAACCCATAGGATTACCTATTAAGGACCATTTTAATCCCAATAAAGTCTTAGTACCTTTGAATATCAACTTAAGTAAGTTTTAATAAAGTTATTTACATGGATTTTTCTTTGGAAAAATACTTTTAAACATTTTATTCAACATGAATAGACGCAACACAAGAGCCTCAGGGAGAATTCCCTCCTATGGATCTTTGCCAGGAGCCCCCAGTAACCGTGAGACCACCAATAATGACAACCATGAGGGGACTGGAACCCATGAATCAAATGTTTGTGGACAGGGAACAGCCGCAAGTACTGTTTCCCTCCCTCAACCTAGACCCGGAGAAGGTAGTAGAATTAAGCCCCCCTCCATTACAAGAAGGTTCCCTGCAGCCACCCCAGAATAATCTGGCCAAGGAAGCCAGGATCAAAGACTTAGTCAGAGAGCACATGAAATATTGGGGAGAGTGCAAAGAAGCCCAAACCAAGGAGGAAGTGGTATCTATGAAAAAGATAATTTCCCAGGCAAAAGCTACCCAGATAGCTCTTCAGAAAATGATTCAAAGGAAAGAGGTAGAATCTTACGTAGGAAAGTGGAATCCCTGGGATTGATTAGCCCAACTGAAAGGCAGAGGATAAGGAAAGAAGTGATCTTCTCCCCATCAAAAGCCAAAGGGAAAGAAGGATAGGGATCAGATAATATCCTTAGATCAAAAGTGGAAAAATGTGTACAACAATTAGCCTCTAATTCTGAAACCAGTAACTTTTCTAAATCAACCTCTGATGTAATTACTTCATTTTCTAATGATATGCGCCATAATTTCAAGATTGTTTGTGGAAATTTGGACGGTTTTTACACCCAAATGGATAAGTTAACCTCAGTAGTAGCCAAATTAATTAATAAAAAAACAAAATATGTAGGAAAGGAAGATATTAAAGATCATACAGAACAATTATTTGAGACAATTAATCCAGGTAAAATTATAAAGACTCAAACAATTGAGAATATGTTATCAGGTATCCAAGAATATTTTATTATTTATTTTCAGCATTTAAAAGAAGAATTGGTAGATACTACTAACAGCTCCATTCTGTCCATTAGTGAGAAATTAGATCTGCTTAATAATAAAGTGGACCTTCAACTTAATCTGATCCAGAATGATCTTAGAGACTTAAAATTTCTTCCAACCAACCCCTTGGGGAGTAACACAGAGGAACCCAAACCTCCCAGATAAACAACTACTCCTTATGCACCACCCTTACTAGGAATGCATAGGAGTGACACTTTCAGGCCTATTCCTACTCCTGAAATGAAACAAGCCCTCAAACGTTTACCCCCAATTTTGGAATGGCCTAAGTTCTCTGGTGAAGGAGAGTACAATCATATAAATTTCATTAAATTTATTGACTATACCATAAGCTATTATGACCTACCAGAAGCTATAGCTGCAGTCAGGCTGCCTAGACTATTTGAAGGAGTAGATTTGACTGGTTTATTAGTAAAAGAGAAGAAGTGGGATCTTTACAATGGAATTCTTGGAAACTTTTAATTAAAGAAAAATTTGGTTCTAGAACGTGGAAAAGAAAAATGATGAAAAATTTTGAAAATTCCTCATTTGAAACCTCCAAAGATAAAACTCATAAATGGTGCTTAGAACAGAAGAGATAACTAGACTTCTTCTACCCAGATGCTGATAAAGAGGAAGTAAATGACAGAATCCTCAACTGGTGTCCTGGAAATCTTAACCATATTGTAAGATGCAGGATGAGTATGGATGCTGACTTACCAACTCTAATAAATGTGTTAGAAGAATTCATAGACATGAATGGGTTAGACAAAAAGGTTCCTCCTAGACCTAAAGGAAACTTCAACATGAATGAAACCAGAGAACAACCCCCTCTGATGAATATATCTGACCATAAGAAACCTAATGAGAACAGGGATAAAGAGAGAATGCCTGGAACTTGTTGGAACTGTAACAAAACAGGGCATGTGAGACAAGACTTCCCATTACCAAAAATAAAGATAGCAGTCTTGGAAGTAGAGCAGGAGGTTGAAGGGAATAAGAACTATGAAGATATAGCTGATACTGAAGGATCCCTTTCTGATCAATGTGAATTGATCCTGACAAACCCTGTTAATGTAATAGAAGGAGATATAGGCACTTCTATAGAATTTGATAAAATCCATGGTGACTCTAGTTTTCCCCAACAATGGGACCCTACCATAATTCCTGGACATATCACGGATGTTAAACCATTAACAGTTAAGCCTATGAGTGGTAAGAGTTATACTAATGGGAAAACTTGTTATGCAACAGGATTGTATAAAGACAGAACTATAAAGTTATTACTTGATAGTGGGGCTTTTTGCTCACGTGTCTGTACTGAATTCTTAAACAAATGGGATCCCAATTGGAAAGAACACATTTTGCCTGTCTCAAAAGCCAAGTTTAGCTCTTGCAACTCTACCATGAATGCTATTGGAGTATGGACTGCTCCTATAATATTACCCCATACTAAAGGATCTTTGAGAATACAAGTGGAATTTGAAGTATTGATCAACAGATTATGTGACTACCTGATAATAGTAAATGATGCTTAATGTATATATGGCATAGATGTGTTCCAGAGTAAAGGGAGGTAATTTACAGTGGGTGGTTATTGGGAAAAGAAGTTTAAGATATGCACCATCCAATCTAACTTCCCCTCTTCCACTTACCAAAAGCATTTAGAAGAATTAAATCAAGAACAATTCTCTCAAGCAGCTCTAAATATGAAAATTTCTGAGGAAAAGAAGAAAGATATATTGACAGTCTGCTTTGAGAACCAAAATGCTTTCTGTACTAAAGATCACCCCATTGGTTATATCAAAGGACATGACATGGTATTAACATTGACTATTAAGCCTCCTTATCCTCCAAACCTAAGAAGACAGGCTTATGCCTCTAGTCCTCAATCTTGAATAGCTCTTGAGGAAAATATCAAAGAACTGATAAACTTACAAGTATTAAGGAAAGTAGGGAAAAATGAACAAGTAGATGCGACCACACCTGTAATCATAGCTTGGCATAATGATAAGTCAAGGATGATAGGAGACTTCAGAATGCACAATAATGATACTCAGGCAGATTGTTATCCTATACCCCGGATCAATCATTCTCTACATAACTTATCCAAAGCCAAATATATGACTACTATGGATATGCTTAAAGTTTTCCACCAGATACCTATAAACCCTGAAAGCAGAAGTTTCATGAGAATAATCTTTCATTTGGGAATATATGGATATCTTAGGATTCCCTTTGGTATCAAGAATTCCCCATCACACTTCCAGAGAACAATGGATACAGTTTTAGGTACTTAAACCAGACAAGGGTGGATGATGGTATATATAGATGATTTTATCATATATTCTGATTATTGGGATACTCATAAACATAAAATAAGATTAGTAATCCAAACAATCTCCAAAGCAGGATTAAAAGTCTCCATGAAGAAATGCAACTTTGGATATGGGGAATTGAAAGCTCTAGGGCATATAGCCTCTGGTATAACTTTAGCTTCTGATCAGAATAAGATAGCTGCTTTAATGAACAGAACCATGCCTCAGAATAAAACAGAGTTAATGTCATTTATTATTTTTTTCAGTTACTACAGAAAGTACAGCCCAAAGCTTGCTATGCTAACTAAAATTCTGTATGAAATATGTAACAATAACACTCTCTGTGAAATGAAACATGAGAGATTTAAAAACTATGAGGAATTAAAAATAGCCATGACTTCCACCACTCTACTCATTCAACCAGATTACTCCAAAACATTTGAAATTTAAATTGAAACCAGTATGGAAGGTTTAGGAGCTGCTTTAAATCAAGAAAAAAAAGAAGAATAAAAACCAGTGGAGAAACCAGTACTCTTCATATCTAGACAGATCAAAGACACAGAAAGGAGATATGGAGCCAGTCAGATGGAATGCTTGGCTCTAGTATGAGCTCTAGAAAAGCTACTATATTACTTAGAAGGCACCACTTTCCAAGTGATCACGGACTGTAATGCTGTAAGAAATTTCATGAACATGAAGACCCCAAGAAGAAATATGCTCAGGTGGAAAATGGCTATAAAACAGTATAGAGGCCAGATGACTATAGTAAACAAAGCTGGAGCCAAACACCTGAATGCTGATATTCTAAGTAGGAATTCTTTGACTAATGACTCTAGCAATCCAGCATATGACCCTGAGGATCAGCATATCTTTCCTATCTTGAACATCAATCTTTTTGAATTAGATGCTCCAATCATGGGGATTCACTTATGTGAATTAGATACCGCTTTCTTCAATCTAGTGAGAGACAACTACTCCTCTGATATCAAGCTTCTGATTACCATTATGGAATGTGAATCCCCAGGAGCAACCCTGATAAATAGTTTACCTGCTTCATTACTTAAAATCTATAAAGCAGGAAGGTTTACTTTTTGGGATGGTCTCCTTTACTACAGACACCAAAATTCCAGTGTATTGATACTAAGTAACAAAGAACATATAAAAAAAATACTCCAGGAATGCCATGACAACTGTTAATCAGGGCATCTATCCACTGAAAGAACCTTGGAGAAATTAAAACAAACTTCTTGGTGGATAGACTGGAAAGAAATCACTATTAAGTATGTTACTAGCTGTGAGACTTTCCAAAAATCTAATAAAACTAATTGCAAAAGTTTTTGACTCCTAAAGAAGATCTCTGGACCCAAAACTAGATGGGAAATCATTAATATGGATTTTGTCACCGGCCTCCCCCCTGGAGGTACACATCCATGTAACTCTGTCCTGGTTATAGTTTACAGATACTCTAAAAAGGCAAAACTCTTACCTAACCACAAATAAGATAGTGATATGGATGTAGCTTTACTATTTTGGAATAGGATTATAGCTGATGTTGGTATACTCAAGATTATAATCAGTGACAGAGATCCCATATTCACCTCTGAATTTTGGAGGAATCTACATGATATACTGGGACTACTTTAGCCTTTTCTACAGCATACCATCCCCAGACTGATGGATTAGCTGGAAGAATGATACAGACCCTGGAAGATATGTTAAGAAGGTTCTGTAGCTTTGGTCTAGAATACAAGAACTCAGATGGTCATTGCAATGATTGGGTAAGCCTACTCCCAGCTCTAGAGATGGCTTATAACAGCAGTAAACATTCTACTACCAAAGAAGCACCTTACATACTAGAAAGAGGATGGATTCCAAAACTCCCTAGGAATAACTTAAACTATAACTTAGCCAAAATTCATCCAACATCTATTGACTTCAAGAAAATGATAGACCTGGAAAATAATCATGCTCAGAAATGTGTAGAAGAAGCAGTGGAATACAACAAACAGAGGAGGGAAAAATCACACAGAGAACCTGAATTTAAAATAGGACATCACATCTTGATATCCACTGCCAACTTCAACAATTTAGCAGGTAACAGAAAGCTGAAACCAGCCTTTGTTGGACCATTTGTTATCATAAAGATGCGTGGCAAAAATGCTGTAGAAGTAATCCTGAGTGAAGAATTATCAAGAAACACCCAGTATTTCCTGTTAGCCCAGTGAAACACTTTCAACCAAGAGAAGGTAGCCACCTCCCTCCAGCAATGATCCCAATAGAACCTGAACCTGTGAAAGAAAAAGGGAAATTCAGCAGGATATTCAGAGACAAGAAAGAGAGAGTGCAATGAAAAGATTTTAGACTATATTTAGTGAGATACAAAGGAGAATCTGCAGACAAAGATGAATGGTAACCCAAGAATAATATACCTGATGGACAAATACATATTAGAAACTACAGAGCCAGCAAAAGGAACTGAAAGACACATGGAATTAATGTTTTCACAAACATGCTCCAGATTGTTTTTCAGATATGGCCATATCTTGGAGTGGGGGAATTTCCGCTTGCTACTATTGCAGAGCAAGCTGCAAAAGTAAAAAAAAAAATAAAATAAAAATAATATTATTAAATTTAACCTAAGAAGGAGTAGGAAAACCATGAATATTATTGCGAAAATGGATTCTCCACTTAAAATTAGGTAGGGTCACTCACTGACCCCAACCTTGAAATCCAACTCCTTATATTTTTAAATAATTAAGAAAGGAAAGACCAAAATACCACAGCACCACTATGCTACTTTTTGGCCAATTAGGTCATTCACATGTATTGTCACGTATAGGTTTCACACCTAAAATTCAGTCAGATTTGAGGTGTTGTGTATATTTTAGGAGTTACAGACGGAAATGTGTTCTGTCACAATTCCCGCACGCAGCCGCGGCAGCCAATACACCCGCGTGCAGCTGAGTTGCAGAACTGTCACCCTGTCAAGCCCTGTACGCAGCCCTGGGCCTCTGACAAGTATGCAGCCACAGGACTACAAGTTGATAAAGTGACAGGCGGCTTGAGAAACCTAGGTACCAGGTAAAAATGCTACAACCCATACAGGAACATTCTACATATGTAATAAATGTTCCTGAGGATAGTAGATAGTCTAAAAGTACATAAAAGTATGGAAAAATACCCAAAGAACCTTTATACATATTTTTTATCAAATATAATTTAAAATACCAAGAATTTCAAAAATGAGATAATGACTATTTCTAAAAATATATCAAAATATTTTAATATACAATTATGATAACTAAAAGAAATAAGAACTTTTTTGACATACTAAGGAAACTAATGATGTAAAAATATTATATAAATACTCATGAATTATATCTTTAAATAATTATTTTTAGTAAATCAACTAAAATTTGAAAATAAGGAGTAAAATCAATTTCATGACTTTACTCCAATTATTTAATACATAATGAGAACTCACCTGAGATCAGACTATTCTTAGGAATGTCTATTGAAAGAATTATTAAATTACTGGGAAAACTTATTAAGGATAATTAATTAAATAATAAATAAAATGGACAGATTAGTGTTATTCACACGTCCAAACATCAATTATAAAGTAGGATAATTCCCATACCCTGTGGAATGAGATGTTACCCGTGCTAAAGCACCAAGAACACGTAACAGGCTACCACTGGCTACCCTGCTAGCCTCAGTGTCTGTCCCTTTGAGCCCCTCTATCCCACAGAGGGACAATATTGGGACTCAAAAAGCTATAAATAAAGAGCTCTTTTGAGGACATTGATAACCAGAGACCCGGTTATATTTACATCCAGAAACCTTTCCAAGGTAATAAAATACTTATAAGAGAAAATTAAGTGATTTATGGCTTTAGTCTGATTAATAATATCCATCCCCAACTCTATTTCTTAACTTAAACTGCTGAACAACCTTTTAACCCAAGTAAACAGGTTTAACCCATCAGTGCACGTCCCAAACAGGTACCCAAAGGATTTCATAATATACCAGTGAGTCTTATTATCCTTTCTCTGTTGTGGAAGCTTGGTTACAAAGCCCGGCCACTCCACTGTGTATTTTATATAAATATATTCTTTGGGCAATATATCCTTTAAGAATATAAATTAAAGGTTCCAAAGTAATCATGCCTAGGTGTTTTCAAACTGAATTCTCTGAAGAGGGGTGTTAAAGAACCCCAATATAATTGTGGCCCCTCTGTTAAATTTTTTAATATTGAATTATAACATTAAACCATATCCAAACCAATCAACCTTGCAATAAGCTTTATCCAAATATTTTACGGATTTTTGCTGCATTTATTCAACAATATATTTATTATTTATTCTATCATCGTTGGTAGCTGCAGGATAGCAAGGGTCTTGGCATCCAGGAGGCTGACAGTTTGCCTCCCTCCCCTGGTAACGGTGGTAGGTTGGTGGGGGGGGGGGAGATGGCCCCATCTTAATTGCTCTGGAGGTGGAGGGGTGATCAAGTCCCCTCCCACCTTGCGGGTCACCTTTGTTGCAACTGGCTGGCTGTTCTGGTAGAGGAGGGACCAGCCATCCTCCCTCCCCCTCATGACCAAGTGAGGGGAGGGAGGCAGGCAGGGGCCGCCAGCCCCCGCGGCCACAACCCAATTTGGCGGCTTCAACCAGCCAGGTGGCCCAACCGGGGCCGCAGCCCTGCACACAGCGGGTGGTGGGACTCCAAACAGAGTCAGCTGCCACCTACAACAGCCCTGCGCGGGAGGTCAGGCCCCACAACAGGCTCCAGGTGAGAAACAAGCAGCCCCAAGCAGGCCAAAACAGGGGCAGCGGCCCCAATGGGTTGCCAAGGCCCAATGACCCCCAAAAAAATATTTTGGTGGGCCAGACTGTCTGGCCAAGTATTTCCATAATAATCCTTGGGACCATAAATGCCCAGACAAGACCATCTGGCGAAGGTGGCCCTTCCACCCTGACAGGGCCGGCAAGGACCATGTCCCAATTGACTTGGAAAACATGTTTTGGTGCCCAAATGCCCAAAACCAATAACATCCACTAAGGCCCATGTGGCGCATGTGATTTCCAATGGGCCGTGGAGGACCATTTGTGCATAACATTTGGATTACAAACTAATATGCACATTACCTGAGTGCATCCATATTTTAAAAATCTCTGGCCATAATTTTCACACATTCTGACTGTTTGCAATGCCCAAAATTAGAATTAATTTTTAATTTTTAACATATTTTTTATACTCAATTCTTCCAACAAAAAAATATTGTCTGCCAAAATTAACAGGCAGACAGAAAATCACAAAATTAAGGACAAAAACATTACAAGAATGGATAGATTTTTCTTATGTCAACAAAGGTTTTTTTTCATTGCAGGAAATCAATAGTAAAAAAGAGGAAATCAAAATTTAATATAGGAAAACAACTTGAAACTATAGGAGAAATAAAATAAAACACAGGAAAAAAAAACTGAAAATTTGGACAAGAAGGATGAAAAAACAGGAAATTTTTATTGAAACTGATAGCATTTAGATGGCTTTCAAAATGCTTTAACCTGAAATTCAAGAGTAGACATCTTTCTCTGCAAGAAATGTTAATGAAAAACAAGCATTTAAAATGCAATGAAAGCAAGGAAATTTAAAATAATGCAATGAAGATGCAATTCAGGCTATGCATATTCAATGCAGGCATTGAAAATGCAATTGCAGGAAATTAAAATGAAATGAAAGTAATGAAATAACTATGCAAGAAACAAAGATGCAATGCAAATGCAAAGCAAGAAATAAAAATGGAATTCAAGAAATGCAAATAAAGCTTCAATGCAAGAAATTGATTTCAATGCAGGAAATGAAAATGTAATTTAGTGAATTCAAATGAAATGCATGCAATGCAAATGCAATGAATGAAATTCAAATGAAATAAAGGCCATGCCAATGCAATGAAGGCAATGAAAATGCAATTCAGGAAATGAAAATGCAATGCAGGCAATGAAAATGCAATTCAGGCATTGAAAATGAAATTCAGGCAATGCAAATGAAATGCATGCAATGCAAATGCAATTCAGGCAATGAAAATGCAATTCAGGAAATGCAAATGTAATACAGGCAATGCAAATGAAATGCAGGCAATGCAAATGAAATTCAGGCAATGAAAATGCAATGCAGGAAATGCAAATGCAATACAGGCAATGCAAACGCAATGCAGGCAATGCAGGCAATTTGAATGCAATGCAGGAAATGCAAATGCAATGCAGGCAATGCAAATGCAATGCAAGCAATGCAGGCAATTCAAATTCAATACAGGAAATGCAAATGCAATGCAGGCAATGCAAATGCAATGCAGGCAATGCAAATGCAATGCAGGCGATGCAAATGCAATGCAGGCGATGCAAATGCAATGCAGGCAATGCAAATGCAATGCAGGCAATGCAAATGCAATGCAGGCAATGAAAATGCAATGCAGGCAATGCAAATGAAATGCAGGAATTCAAATGGAATGCAGGCAATTAAAATGCAATGCAGGAAATGCAAATGCAATGCAGGCAATGCAAATGAAATTCCTGCAATGCAAATGCAATGCAGGAAATGCAAATGCAATGCAGGCAATGCAAATGCAATACAGGCAATGCAAATGCAATACAGGCAATGAAAATCCAATGCAGGAAATGCAGAAATTCAAATTCAATTCAGGCAATGAAAATGCAATTCATGCAATGAAAATGAAATGCAGGCAATGAAAATGCAATACAGGACATGAAAATGCAATTGAGGAAATTAAATGCAATGCAGGAAGTAAAAATGCAATGCCAGCAGTTCCAATTCAATGCAGGAAATACAAATGCAACTCAGGAAAAGTAAAATCAATGCAAAAAAACAAATACAATGCAAGAAAGGCAGATGAAATGTAGGCAATGCAAATGCATTGCAAGAAAAGAAAATTGAATGCAAGCAATGAAAATTTAATTCAATTAATGAAAATAAAATGGAAGAAGTTTTTTAGCTCTCTGATACCAGGAACCCTGCAGTCCTTTAGCTGCAGAGAGTGATAAAGTAATGAATTAATAATAATGCCATAAATAAACACTTAAAAATCTACAATAATAAACATGTTGAGAGCTAGTTCAATTTTTGATTGGTTTGGTTAAAAAGTGTTTTCAATATATTATAAAAGGGGGGCCACAGTATTATACTACTGGGGATCTTTACAGAAAAGCAACCTCCCTTCAAGGGGAAACCTTGGGCAGTATAAAAAAAAATTGATATAATGGGGGGTTTCTTCTAAGGACTTATACAGCTGGTGTGGCCAGGAAAACAGAACCCAGGCCAAGGCAACAAGGAATGGAGTTAATTTGGAGCAATAATTCTCAGAAAGCCTGCACAGATTCAGGGAAAGGGTTTCAGAGCAGGTGGGGTAAATTTCTTGACTAAAATTCAATGAATCGGGGTGATGGGCTTTGGAAGTAACACTAATACTTCAGACTGAATTCATAAATCACTTGCTTATCTCTTTATAAACAATTTATCAAGAATTAAACTGTTTCTGAAGATGAAAAATAATTTGATGGTAAACTGAGGAACAATAAGCAAAAGAAAGTATGTATAAATACCTTTTTTGGGTGAACAAGTGTCTCCTGAGGGCATGTAGAGAGGATAAGGATCAAGGGCTAAGGCTAGTAAGCAAACTGGGGCAGATTTTGCATGTAATCAAGGTTCTTTCAATCAGCTGATCTCAGATCTGCTTGATTTCTGCATGTTTTTATCTGCATGATCTTTTAATGTGTTAACTCATTGGCTTGATTGATCTGAACTTATCTTTAATTTTTACTATTAATATTGGACTAAGTTGATCAGAAGTGGATTTTTATTGATTTCCAATTACCTTATTATCATTTTGGTAATTTTTAATAATATTTAAAAGCAATCCTTGATGTGTTTTGTGATCTTTAAAGATCAGGATCAGTCCTTGTCATGGTGATTCTCAACATTTGATCAATAATTTAAAATGTTTTAAAATGTATTACATAATAATTTTATTGGAGTTTTAACTTTTTTAGACCATTTAATATGCATATTTAATAATATTACATACAAATGGTAGATCCTACTACATTGTAGCTGTTTACAGTGGTACCTTTTGACAGATTGGTCACAATGGATCCTGATGCATGGATCAGTCAATTCATCTGTGCGCGGGGTAGGATCTGCTGCGTGCGTGGCAGGATCCGCTGCGTGCAGGAATTCTGCACGTGTGAAACTGCCTTAGTACTGCATACACAAATAAGAAGATGCGTGGGAACTGCGCCTGGGAAATGTGGAAAAACACATTCTTGCCCAGAACTCCTAAAATAAACACAAAACCTCATTTTTGACTGAAATTTAGGTGTGAAAAATATATGTGACAATACAAGGGAAAAATTAAAATTGGCCAAAAAGTGCCTTAGTGGTACCATGAATTTTTTTTCAATTTTTTTTAATTAATTAAAATATGAAGGAGTAATAAGTCCAGGGTGGGGTCAGTGGGTGACCTTGCCTAATTTGGGGTGGGGAATCCCTTTCCAACATGATGTATATGTATTTCCTAAGCATTTAATTTTAATTATTTATTATTTATTTTTTATTTATTTCTGCTACTTTGACAGGTTGCTCTGTATTAAGTAGAAAGATGACACAGTGAGAAAAATTTACAAAACATAAAGATAATTAAAGATTAAATGAAATAAATGCAAATTCACTGAAAATACAATGC
Source organism: Puccinia polysora (assembly GCA_025617555.3). NCBI lineage: Eukaryota > Fungi > Basidiomycota > Pucciniomycetes > Pucciniales > Pucciniaceae > Puccinia > Puccinia polysora. Next base: position 31,978,574 of record CM062636.1, on the reverse strand, counting down.
AAGCAATGAAATTTTAATTCCATAAATTAAATTAAAATGGAAGTAGCACAAATTCAATGGAAGCAGTGGAACCAATTCAAATTAAATGAAAATCATGAAAATTTACTGCAATCAGTGAAAATGTAATTCAACTAGTGATAATTCAATGCAATCAGTGGATTTGCACTGAAACAAACATTACATAGTCACTAATTGCAGTACATTGGCACTAATTGTGGTGCATTTTCACTGATTGAAATGCATTTGCAATTATTGCGGTGTATTTTAACTTATTGGGTTACATCTTCACATATTGCAGTGAATTTGCACTCATTCAAGCCCATTTGAACTGATTGAAGTGAATTTGCATTGTTTGCAGTTGATTTGCAATGATTGCATTTGATTTGAACTGATTGAAGTGTTTTTGAATTCATTGAAGTGCATTTTCACTGATTTCCATCAATTTGCACTGATTTCAGTCAATTATAATTGATTTGTGTTTCATTTGAATTGGTTCCACTTATTCCATTCAATTTGTATTTCTACCTTTTTTCATTAATTGAATTCAAATTTCTGTGCTGGAATTAGATTTTCATTGCGTGCATTGCAGTTGCAGTGCAATTTCAGTCAATTTGCACTGATTTCAGTTAATTTTAACTGATTTTGATTTCCTTTGAATTGGTCCCACTGCTTACATTGCATTTGAATTCCATCCATTGTATGATAATTTAAATCATTAAATTTTCATTGCTTGAATTTCAATTGCAGTGCATTTGCACTGATTGCAGTCAATTTTCACTTATTTAAATTCAATTTGAATTGGTTCCTCTGCTTAAATTGCATTTGAATTGCTTAAATTGTATTTTAAATTATTGAGTTAAATTTTCATTTCACAAATTGCATTTTCAGTGAGTTTGAAATTATTTCAGCTGATTTTCAACAATTTGCATTTCATGTGAATTGGGAACTGGTTGAATTTTATTCACAATTTTTGACGATCTATTGAAATTGTTGCAAGGCATTTGAAATTTTTCAAAATTACTTTGGAATATTTGTGGTGAAAGATAATAACCATATCCAGTGAAATTGCAGTTTTTTTACCATTTGAAGTGCATTTACACTGGTTTCAGCGCATTTGAAATATTTGCATTTAATTTGAATTGGTTGAAGTGAATTTTCACTTTTTGAAGTGCATTTTAAATTATTGGAGTGCATTTGAACTGGTTGAAGTTAATTTGAACTAGATGCAGTGCATTTTAACCAATTTCAGCCCATTGATACTTATTGAAATGCTTTTGCATTGATTTTATTGAACTTGAACTTATATCAATGTATTTGCACTTATTTTAGTTAGTTTCCACTGGTTTCCATTTAATTTAAATTGGTTCCACTTCTTCAATTCAATTTATATTTCTTCTATTGTATTTTTATTACTGTCATTAAAACCTTATTGCTTCCATTGCATTTGCATTGCATTTTGAATAATTGCAGTTAGTTTTTACCAATTTTCATTTAATTTGAATTGGTTCCCCTGCTTCCTTTGCAATTGCATTGCTTCAATGTTATTTTGATTGATTCCATTGAATTTTCATTGCTTGCATTTCATTTGAAGTGATTGAATTGCATTTGAATTTCATGAATTGCATTTGAACTTCCTGTCTTGCATTTCAATTTCCCATATTTCATTTGACTTTCCCGCATTTGATTTTCTTTGGATGAATTCAAATTTAGTTTTCTGAATTTCATTTGTTTTTCCTGCATTGCATTTTCACTGCCTAATTTTCCTGATTCTCTCAAATTGCATTTGCATTGCTTGGATTGTAATTGCATTGCTTGGTTTGTATTTGCATTGCTTGGATTGTATTTGCATTGCTTGGATTGTATTTGTATTGCTTGCATTAAATTTTCATTTTGTGCATTGAATTTTTATTGGCTGAAATTTATTTTCATTTCTCAAATTGGATTTGCATTGCTTGCGTTTTGTATACATTGATCGCCTGGAAAGTTTTGATTTATTTCATTGTGTTTCCATTTGCAATGCTTGTGTTGCATCTCAATTGAATTTGAACTGGTCCCTTTGCATTTAATGGACTGCAGTGCATTTTTACTCATCGCAGTGCATTTTTGCTCATTACAGGGTCCTTTCATGCATTGAAGTGAATTTTCACTAATTTAAGTGCATTATCACTGATTTGAGTGCACTTGAAATGATTTCAGTGCTTTTGAAGTTTTTGAAATTTGCTTGCACTGATTTGGTGCATTTTAACAACCTGCAGTGAATATTTCATTTCTTGTATTGTTTTTGAATTCAATTTCCACTGTTTTAAATGATTTTTACGCAATTTTTGTGGCATCAATTGTTTCCAGTGCATTTTCACTAACTGAAGTGAGTTTTGACTGAATTCAGTGCATTTGCAATCTGAAGTGAATTCTCACTGGCAGAAGTAAATTTGCACTGAATACAGTACAATTGCAGTGAATCCAGTGCATCTTAAATGATTTCAATTTGCTTAAACTGATTTGAGTGGATTTGGACTGCTGGAAGTGCATATTTCTATTGCTTGTGTTGAATTTTAGATGGATTTACACTGTTTCTAATTATTTTTACGCAGATTTGAGTGTGTATGAAGTTTTTGCAATGAGTTTTCACTAAGTGAAGTGCAGTTTCACTGACTGCAGTTCATACTCACTTAATGCAGTTCATTTTCACTGATTCAAGTGATTATGCATTGATTGCAGTGAAATTTCACTGATTTCAGCTCCTTTTCAATGATTACAGTGCATTGGCGCTGATTTCAGTTCACTTACACTGACTCCAGAAAATTTTTGCTGATTGCTGTACATTTGCACTGATTGCAATGCATTTGCATTGATTGCAGTCCATTTTTACTGGTTGCAGTGAATTTTCCATTTTTTCCTATGTATTTTCATCAATCCATTGAATTTTCATTGCTTGTATTGCATTCAAGTTGCGTGCATTGCATTTGAATTTCATGAATCACATTTGCATTTAAAGAATTGCATTCATATTTAAAATATTGAATTGGACTTCCCTGCATTCTATTTTACTTGCCTACACTGCATTTATTTTTCCTGCATTGCGTTTTCAATGCCTGAATTTCCTGCATTGAATTTCTTGCATTGAATTTGCATTGCCTGTATTGAAATTGAATTGCTTGCATTGAATTTGCATTGAATTCATTGAATTTTCATTTTTTTCATTGCATTTTTATTTCCTGCAATGTATTTTAATTCCTGGCATTGAATTTGCATTTCTTGTATGGTAGTTACATTGCTTGCTTGGAAAAATTGCATTCCTTGCATTGAGTTTCCATTTTCCTTAAGCGCTTGTATACAATATCCATTGAATTTTGACTTTTCCCTTTGGAATTCATGGATTGAAGTACATTTTTACTAATTGCAGTGCATTTTTAATAAATCCAGTTCATTCCACTCATTTCAGGGCACATTAGAGTGTGATTTCACCAACTACAGTGCTTTTGAAGTTATTAAAATTTGATTGCAATGATTGCAGTGAATTTGCGCTACTTGAAGTGCATACTGTAATTTTTTCTATTGAGTTTGAAATGAATTTCCACTTGTTCCAATAATTTTCACAAATTTTTCAGTCTTCATCAAATTTTTGCAGTGAATTTGAACTAATTGAAGTGGAGTTTAACTGACTGGAGTGCAGTTGTATTTGCACTGAAAGTAGTGCATTTGGTCTGACTGCAGTGCATTTGGTCTGACTGCAGTGCATTTTCACTGATTCCTGTGATTTTTAACCAATTGCAGTCCCATTTTACTGATTGCCGTGATTTTTCACTTTTTACAGTGCATTTGACCTGTTCAAAGTAAATTTGCACTAATTTTAGTTTGTTGGCACTTATTGCACATCATTGGCACTGATTGAAGTGGATTTTAAATTTTGGCAGTGAATTTACACTGATTGCTGGGAATTATCAGTGATTTAAGTTTATTTACACTAATTGCAGTGCATTTTAACTGATTTCAGTTCATTAAAACTCACTGCATTGTATTTGCACTGATTTCAGTGAATTTGCACTAATTTCAGTAAATTTGGACTGATTGCAGCTAATTTTCCTTGATTTCAGTTCATTTAAACTGATCGAAGTGCATTTCCACTGATTTTGATCCATTTGAAGTGAGCTGATTCAGGTCATTTGCACTGAAATGATAGTGGTTCAGTTGTGGTGATTGCAGTTTATTTACACTGATTGCAGTGAATATTCACTGATTGCAGTGCATTTTCACTGATTTCACTTCATTAAAACCAATTGAAGGACATTGCCTCTGTTTGAAGGTCATCTTAACTGATTGGAGTGCATCTTCATTGATTGAAGCTGATTGCGTTTCATTGAAACTTATTGGAGTGCATTTTCCCTGATTGCAGGTCATCTGCACTGATTGTATGAAATTTCCACTGGTTGAAGTTCATTGAAACTGATTGCACAGCATTGCCACTGATTGTAGTGCATTTGAAGTGATTTTTCAGTGCATTTGAACTGATTGCAGTGAATTTTCCATGATTGCAGGTCATCTGTACTGATTGCAGCAGATTTTGACTGATTGCAGTTCATTAAAACTGATTGCACGGCATTTCCACTGATTTTAGTGCATTTGAAGTGATTTATCAGTGCATTTTCCCTGATTGCAGGTCATCTGTGTTAAAATGCGGATGCAATCAGGTAATGTGCATAGGAGTGTGTAATCCAAATGGGATACAAGAATGGGCCTCCACGGCCCATTGGACATCACGTGGGCCACGTGGGCCTATGTGGGTGTTATTGGTTTTGGGCATTTGGGCACCAAAACACGTTTTTATGGTCTTTTGGGACACGGGCCCTCACGGGCCCGCCAGGGTGGATGGGCCACCCAAGCCAGATGGGCTTATTTGGGCATAAAAGGGCCCAAGCTTTATTATGGACATACTTGGCCAGACAGGCTTGCCCGCCAAAGTATGTAATTCTCACAATTCAGGCTTGGGGCGGCCCATTGGGGCCGCCGCCCCTGTTGTGGCCCGCTAGGGGCCGCCGCCCGTGTCGCGGCCCGCTAGGGGCGGCTGCCTGTGTCGCAGCCCGCGTTGCAGCCCATTTGGGGCCGCCTGTGTTCCTTGGTGTGGCCCATGCGGGGCCCAACAGCCCGCAGCGGGGCTGTTGCGCGGCCGAGGGATCCCGCGCAGGCCCGGCTGGTCACGCTAGGCGACCAGCACCACGGAGCTGGGGCTTGCGGCCCCGGCTTGCTCCACCTCCCCTTGCTCGCCTTTGCGAAGGGGATGGGGGCAGGCTGGCTGGGTTGAACCAGCCAGTGACCAACCGCAACAGGGTGGTCGGTCAGGGCAGGGGGGACCTGACCACCCCCTTGCCCAAGGAGGTGGCGGCGCCGGCCGCAAGAGTAGCAACCGGCAGGCAGGTGGGGGGGACTTCATCACCCCCCCACCATTGATTGGTTAATGCAACCAAACAGGATAGGGGCGCTCTCCCCCCCCCTTTACCAAGGGGGAGGAGCAATGGGCCTGGGGGGACCTGATCACCTCCCAGGCCAATTTACTTGACAACACCCTGGGGGTATCAACCCCAAGGGCCCCTGGTGAGGGGATTTGGCCCGCCCCCACCAGGGATTTGAGAGAAAGAGGGGGGGGGACAGCATGTCCGCTGGTCACCCCCCCCCCCATGTGAGTCTGAGACTGGACCCAGGTGTGCCCTGGGTCCCACCTGGCCCATTTGAGGGGCCAGGGGCTGGCTGCATGAGGCAACCAGCCCTTAAACAAGGCAATAAAGGTCATCATGGCTGGTTGTAAAGGACAACCAGCCAAGGGGATTGAACAGTCAAGGGGCTGGTTCAGCCCCATTGAGGTGGAAACACCAGAAATAACCAGAATAGGCTGGTTGTAAGGGTACAGGGACTGATGCCATGTGGGCTGATGTAGTCCAAAACAAGTAACAAGGCAAGTAGAGCCTGTAGAGCTCTTTTGGGGCGGAAAATTTGCCTTTTGGCTTGTTGTATCATGGGCTCACAAGAGGCCAATCTTTTGTACTTAAGGAGCCCTTCTCCCTGCTGTTTTCCATCCATCCATTCATCATTCCAATCAAATTCATCCAAGATATTGCCCCATTGTGAGAGCCCCATTAGACAATATTGACACCCAGTGTCCAGAATTTCTTTTTCTTTAAATACTGCTCTTTTGCCTAAGCTAATTGCTGGCCATAAGTCTAACATTTTGGGCTCAGAATTAGAGGCTGATTGTTGTAAACCTTTTTCCATTTTTGAGCTATGGATATTATCTGATCCCAATCTTTCTTTCCCTTTGGCTTTGGATAGGAAGAGGATCTCTTCTTTCTTGATCCTTTGCCTTTCAGTTGGGCTAATTGATCCCAAGGATTCCACTTTTATGAATAGGATTCTACCCCTTTCCTTGGAATCATTTTCTGAAGAGCTATCTGGGTAGCTTTTGCCTGAGAGATTATCTTTTTCATAGATACCATGTCCTTTTTGGCTTGGGCTTCTTTGAAATCTTCCCAATATTTCATGTGCTCTCTGACTAAGTCTTTGATCCTGGTTTCCTTGGCCAGATTCTGCTGGGGTGGCTGCAGGGAATCTTCTTGAAATGGAGGGTGGCTTAATTCTACTACCTTCTCTGGCTCTAGGTTGGGGGAGAGCAGGAGTGCTTGGTGCTGTTCCTTGTCCATCAACATTAGATTCACGGGTTCCAGTCCCCTCATGGTTGTCATTATTGGTGGTCTCACGGTTACTGGGAGCTTGTGGGGAAGATCCATAGGAAGGAATTCTCCCTGGGGCTCTTGTGTTATATCTATTCATATTTGATTAAAATGTTTATAAGTATTTTTCTTTCTACAGAAAAAATCCATAAAAATAAGTTTTATTCAAAACTCACTTAAGTTGATGTTCAAAGGTACCAAGACTTCATTGGGATTAAATTGATCCTTAGTAGGTAATCCTACCCAGTCTTGGTGTGTTCCAATGAGCTCTTCACCTGCCCAATCAATATTTTCAGGGCTTCCAGGGATATCTTGGACTTCTTGATCCAATAAATCAATTTCAGAGGCGGTGGTTTCTGGTACAGGAGGGTTCACTGATGTAAAAAAAAGTTTATTCTATTGGTCAAAAAAATGTATTAATATCAGTTAAAAAAATAATATGGTAATAAAAAATGTATCCTTACTTTTATATTTCAAAAATTAATTTATACGTTATTTCTACCAACCTTTATGTTTCATTAATAGGGCCTGGAATTTGATACGCCTCTCAAGATCTTCTTGTTCAAGGAGTTTATCTAAGTGTTTACAAGCAGAAGAGATATTAAGTTTCTCAGCTTGAGTTAAAGCTTTCCAACCAGTAGGTTTATAATTTTTAATATATTCTTATTTTCTTATCTTTAAAAGATTTAAATAATAGATTATTAATTCTTCATTGGTTTTTAAATCCACTGCAAAAGAATTTAATGATAAATCACAGTCATAAAGTCAGATAAATTTATCTTTGATTTAATTTTATGTGAAATGTCTGGTCCAAGGTATTAAATATAATAAGATGGAATATTTCCCGGCCAGGCCCCAATAGTAAGCCCCCTGGATGCCAAGACCCTTGCTATCCTTTAGCTACCAGAGGTGATATTATAAATAATAAATATATTATTTAATAAATGCAGCAAAAATCCATAAAATACTTGGATAAAGCTTATTGCAAGGTTAATTGGTTTGGTTATGGTTTATTGGTATAAATCAATATTTAAAAATTGATTATTAAATATTTTTATAGAGGGGCCACAATTATATTGGGGATCTGTAACACCTCTATTCAGGGATTTCAGTATGAAAACACGTAGTCCTGGTTACTTTGGGATATTTAGGCTAAAGGATACTTTTCCCAAAGATAATATGTATATAAAATACACGGTGGAGTGGCAGGGCATTGTAACCAAGCTGCCACGACAGAGAAAGGATAATAAAACTCACTGGTATATTATTAAATACTTTGGGTATCTGTTTGGGATGTGCACTGATGGTTTAAACCTCTATACTCGGGTTATAAGGTTGTTCAGCAGTTTTAATTGATAAAAAGAGGTTGATGAAGGATGTTATTGATCAGGCTGAGCCATAAATCACTTACTTATCTCTCATAAGTATTTGATTACCTTGGCACGGTTTCTGGTATAAATATAACTGGGTCTCTGCCCATCAATATCCTCAAAAGAGCTCTTTATTTATAGCTTTTGGAGTCCCAATATTGTCCTTCTGAGGGGTACAGGTGCTCAAAGGGATGGACACTGAGGCTAGCAGGGTAATCAGTGGTAGCCTGTCATGTGTTCTTGATCCTGTAGCACGGGTAGCATCTAATTCCTCAGGGTATGGGAATGATTCTACTTTATAATTGATATTAGGACGTGTGAATCACACTAATCTGTCCTATTTATGTATTATTTAATTAATTATCCTTAGTAAATGTTCCCATAAAGTTGATAATTATTTTAATAGACATTTTTACGGACATTCTTATTTCAGGTGAGTTCTCATTATTTATTAAATAATTGGAGTAAAGTCATGATATTGATTGTACTCCTTATTTTTGAATTTCAGTTCATTTACTAAAATAATTACTTCAAAATATTAGTCATGGGAATTCATGTAATATTTTTACATCATTAGTTTTCTTAGTATGTCAAAAAAATTTTGATGTCTAGAAATTCTCATAATAGTATATTAAAGTATTTTAGTATATTTTTAAGTACTATGAATTATATTTAATGAAAAATATGTATAAAGGTTATTTAAGTATTTTTATATAACTTTATGTACTTTTATACTATGTAATATCCGCAGGAACATTTATTACATATGCAGAATGTTCCCGTGTGGGTTGTAGCATGTTTACGCAGTACCTAAGTTTCTCAGGCCGCCTGTCACTTTTTCAACCCATAGTCCTGCAGCTGCGTACTTCTCAGAGGCCCGGGGCTGCGTAAACAACCTTGAAGGAGTGACAGGGCTGTATCTCAGCCGTGCACGGGTGCATTGGCTGCTGCATCTGCGTGTGGGAATTGTTACAGAACACATTTCCGCCTGTAACTCCTAAAATATACACAACACCTCAATTCTCACTGAATTTTAGGTGTGAAAACTAAACGTGACAATATGTGTGAATTATTAAATTGGCCAAAAAGTTCAATAGTGGTGCCGTGGCATTTTGGTCTTTCTTTCCTTAATTATTTAACAATATAAGGAGTTGGATTTCAAGGGTGGGGTCAGTGAGTGACCCTACCTAATTTTGGTTGGAGAATCCATTTATTTAATAATATTCATGGTTTTTTTTACTCCTTTTCAGTATAATTGTATTATTATTATTTTTATGTTATTTCTGTTACTTTTGCAGCTTGCTCTGCAATAGTAGCAAGCTGACACTGGGCCTCCGCTCATAGGCCCTTTCCTTGCATGTATGGACCCAGCTTGTCCCACCTCTGTGTTCCTGTAACAATTATAAACCAAAGCCAGTACCAATCTGACAAACCAATCAAATTAAAGAAGTAAGGAAAAAAACATTCTGGGGTGCCTATTTATTCCACCTGTGAACCAGCTAGAACACCCTCTCACCAAATCAAGCTTTCTCATCTGGAACTAGTGCCCCCCCCACACTTGGCAGCTGTCGCCAGCAAGTTGCAACCTCCTACCCCACCAGAGAAACACTTTGCTTGTGGGCTCTTTGAAAGACAAATAACTCATTTCTTCCGCCTCAAAACCACCCTCCAATGCCACGCCTTTGTCACTGAGGCCAACTTTATCCCCTGCTGTCTCATAAAACACAGTGGATCCCTGCGCAAAGAAGTGTTTCACATGCAACGCCACAGCCTTCCTTTTAAGAGGGGTCCCATCCAATTCCTCAAGCTGATAACTCCCTTCCTCAAACTTAGATGCCAGGCAAAATGGCCCGGCCCATTGGTTAGCAAAGATTTTCCCCTGCTGAGATTCTAGACTCTGGTTGTACAGAAGCACCAAATCTCCTCTCTGCAAGGCATCCCAAAGGTGGTGGCAAAAGCTCTTCTCAAAGTAGCAGACTGACACCATTCAGTTTTTCTTCAACTGTTCCATGGCCATTTCCAGTGTCTTTTTTCACCTCAGTAATTTTTTTGTGTGCACCTCAACTAGGTCTGCAAAGGTCTTGATGTTCCAAAAATCCACGCCCAAAAACATGTCCAGCTCAATGTCTACCAGGAGCACAGGCCATTTTCCAAAGAGTCATTTTTAGGAAAATTAACCCTTTTACTGCTTTGCAGAGATCTGATCCACAAAAAGAACCACCAGAAGCTTTTCCTGCCACTGCTTGCCATCCTCCCCACACATATTCACCAGGGCTTCCTTGATAGGTTGGTGCGCACGCTTGATCATCCCAGCGCCTTGCAGATAGTACTCTGTAAAATGGCCAAACTTTGCTCCCCAACTCTGAACCAGTTCCATCAGATGAGCTTGGAAATCTTTGCCTCTGTCCACAGTGATCAGGCAAAGAAATGCATACCATGCCAACCATTCTTCCTCCAAGAACTGAGAAACCTTCTCCACCAACTACTTAACAGAGGATGCCCCTTTACTCATTCCATCAGATTTTCCTGAGAAACAAGAAAGTACCCAAACTTCCCTGCCTTCATTTGAACCACATTGAGAGAAACCCACCCAAAAAATGTGTCTTCTCCTTTAAAATTACTGAAATCCTTGCGCAACCTTGAGCTCTTCCACTGACAGGCTTTGCATGGCTTCACCCATTCTTGCACTTCACGCACAACCCCTGGCCACCAGAATCTTGCCTTCACCCTTCTCTGTGTCTTGATCTTGCCCCAATGGCCAATTTTATTTTGCAGACACCTCAGGATCACCTCCTGGACCATCCTTGATGTTGCAACCACAAGCGGTATGGGGGCGCTCTGCTGCCACAACTGACCTTTGTCAGCCTCCTGGATGCCAAGACCCTTGCTATCCTTTAGCTACCAGAGGTGATAGAATAAATAATAAATATATTATTTAATGAATGCAGGAAAAATCCGTAAAATATTTGGATTAAGCTTTATTGCAAGTTTAAGTGGTTTTGTTATGGCTTATTGTTTTAAATCAATATGAATAAATTTATTATTAAATATTTTTATAGAGGGGCCACAATTATATTGGGGATCTTTAACACCTCTCTTCAGGGATTTCAGTATGAAAACACATAGTCCTGGTTACTTTGGGCTCTTTGGTTTAAAGTATACTTTACCCAAAGATAATAGGGCGTATCAAAGTTAGCAAACCCGCCATTAAAAAACCGCCATTTTTTTTGACAAAACCTGCCATTTTTAATGGCGGGTTTGTGAAATACACATACCCCCTAACTGGTGTATTTCAAAATGGTGTGTTTCATGAAAATGGCGGATTTCAATCATCAAACACGCAATTAAACCCTCCATTTATGCATCATCATCCATCCACCATCCATCACATCAAAAACACCCATCCACATCAGCAAATCCATACCGGTCCCATCTCCATTGCATCACACACATCTCTATTGTTTTTCACATACCTTCACATACCCATCTTCACACAAATCCCATCATCATCTCATCACCCCACACCACTCACCACCTTTCTCAACATGTCCAATCAAACATCCCGCCAGCAAGTTGAAAACACAAAAAAGCTGACTGAATTTTTGCTACTGTTTGACTCCCATTCAGACTCTGATTCAGACTCCGATTTGGAATCAACTTGGTTATCTTTGAATTCTCTGTTGGCAAAGCAATACATGGTTCCAAGAATACACACTCTCCATAACCCTATGTATGAAAGGCAAAAAGCTTCATCTCATCCCTGACTTAAGCTTCCAGAAACTGTTCCAAACTTTGTTGCCTTCTTTCATGAAACTTTTGGAAATGATTGAAGACCACCACATCTTCCAGAACAATTCTTGCAATCCTCAACGAAATCCAGCAATCCAACTTGCTTTTGCTCTTTGTAGATTGGGGTCAAATGGAAATGGAGCAGCAATCCATAGATTGGAAAATCTATTCTCAGTCAGTTACGGAAGCATTGACTTATACACCAAAAGAGTCATGATTGCTATCCTATCTTTCCCTTGCTCGGTCCTTTCATGGCCAAACAAAGAAGAAAGAAAGGAGATATCTCAAGTAATGGAGACAGAAGGCTTTCCTGGTTGCATTGGTTTCATTGATGGAAGCACCATCCCCTTGAATCAAAAACCCAAGCTAGATGGCAACCACTATTTTGATTGTAAAAAAAGGCAATTGATTCATTTCTTTTCCAATTGCTATGATAAAACTTTGGATCACAAACTGACCAAATATGTTCCATCTCTTTGTTTAGATACTCTGTGGCGCTACAACTTGTTTGCAATAACAACAAGAAGTTCATCTCCCTCCATGCTGGCCTTCCAGGTTCTTGTCATGATTCATATGTTTTCAATTGGATGCGCATTGCCCAACAACCAGAGATCTACTTTGACCAAGATCAATACCTTCTGGCCGATTTGGCTTATGCTAGTGGGAAATATGTAGTTCCAGCATACCAGAATGTTTTGTCCAATGATCAAGGAAAAACCAATTTTAACTATCATCTTGCCCAATCACAAGTTCAGATTGAGCATGCCATAGGAATTCTGAAAGGAAGATGGGCCAGATTACGGGAGATGATAAACCAGCTCCAATGTTCCAAAGATATGAGGTTCCTCATCAACTGGATTATCACTTGTTTAATCCTTCACAACATTTTGGCCGACATCAAAGATGAATGGGACAAAATATTCCAAGATGATATTCCTGATCCGCCTCAAGTCATCCCTGTCTCATCTGGTCCCCCATCTTCTTCTATGAGAGAGCGGATTCTTCCTCTCACCCTTGCTCGCTTTGATGAGTAATTTTTGATTTTGAAATTGGTAAAAATTCCCTTTGCCGTATTTTTTTGGTTTTGGTTGTTCACCCAAGATTCATAGGCTGAGTTTTTTTTTATTTTTTTTTTAGTGGAGTTGAATCCAAAAACACCTCCACCTCAAACCTTGCCACTCACCAAATGCCACCCCCCTCCCCCTCACCACTCAACCCCTTCAACCTCACCCCACTCACTCACCGGTCAAACCCTGCCTCCTCCTCACCAAACCACCTCACTCATCACCACCACCTTCAAAACCTCACCAAAACACCACCACCTTCAGTCTTTACCAAACTCACCAACATCCAAATCACCAACAACATACCTAACTCCCACCCAACCTCCATCAACCATCAAAGGTGAGTCCCCTCCCCTCATTGAATCACCTTTCTCTTTTTTCATCTGGCTGACCTCCTACCATAACCCTCCCTTTGAACCCCCCCAGGTCCAGCCAGCCCAGTCCCCCTCCCCCTCCTCATCCTCCGGTACATCCTCTGCCCTTGGTGAGTCCCCCCTCCCCTTCATCTTCTTCCTGCCATCAATCGCAAATCAATAGCTCAATTGATTCGCAATTGATCGGGCAATCAATTGCCAATTGATCGCTCAATTGATTGCGAATCAATCGGGCAATCGAGTGGCAATCAATTGCCCGATTTATTGCAAATCAATTGAGCAATCAATTTGCAATAAATTAGCCAATCGTTTGGGCCGATTGATGCAGAGTTTTTGGAGGGTACAGGGAACTCACTTTCCCTTTTTTTGTTCTTTGTTTTTGTTTCTTTTTTTTAGGTTTTCTAGCTCTGCCAGGTTTTGATTTTCATCTCTTTTTTATTTTTTTAATCCCACCTTTTGTTGCCAATAATGAGAACGTTTCTGACATTTTTTTTTTTTATTTGTTTGACCTGTCTTTTTGTTTGTCCAACCCCTTTTTTGATATCAATTCCTTCACTGCCTACCGAACTCAAAATGTTATACAACCATTCAAATTTCACCTTGATCCTCACCTCGGGTGCAGCAAGTGCCTGGGAGGGAGAAATATGGAAGGAGATGGTATGAAAAACATAAAGAGAGGTGGCAAGCAGAGGAATCGTAGAAAAAGGAGGGCTCAAATGAGGGATTTGGAAATTTCTTTGGAAGTGACTGACGACTGGATCAAGGAAAGGTTTGCCTGGTCTAGACGAAAGCTATGCCTTTTGGATCTGTACCCTGCTATCACGGCTGAAAAGAAAAAGAACCCTCAAAAACCCACCCAGGAAGAATTTAAGCAAGCAAAACAGACAATTGGGGCTTTCCACTTCTTCCAACATGGAAAAGTTATTGTTCTCGACCAATCTGATCACCATGCTCTGGTTGCCGTCATTGAATTTGTGCCTTTGGATTGACTATCTGAGAAAGATAAGAAAGATATCAACTTTGTGACGACATTCCTTCACTGTTTGAAAAAATTTGTCAACCCCGTTGGTCCCTCAAGATCTTGGGGTGGAAAAATGTGGGAAATTGGTTGGCAAAAATTGATGAACCCTTTGGAGTTATTTGGACGTTATGTGAAGAAATCATCCATTAGATCTTCTCCTCAAGAGTAAGCTGTCCTCAACCTGAAGGCCAACAAAGTATCCGCAATTTTAGGACAAATGACTTGTAATTTGGCCAAACTTGCCTTTGAATCAAACCGTGATACCATGAAGGACAGTAGCATCCCCTCTTTCTCTTTGTTGGAATTTGGTTCCAAGCCTACACCACACCTCACTTTCACCTCGGATTCTTTTTACAATTCTTCTCATATTGAAAAAGGTGACATCTCTGGCTATTCCTTTTTACTTGTGGTCCCAACCAAAAAATTGAATGGTTGACTTATTGAAGATATGCATGAATATCAAGTTTTGGAAGGTCAATTTGTTTTTCCTGACCTTGGCTTTGGAATTGATTTCAAGAAAAAAGGTATAGTCTAAATGGTTTGGGCGGCTAACAAGTACAAGCACTGTACCTTTCCAGCTGTGGACACAGCAACCCATACCAGAATGGCCATGTCACTCCAAATTAATCAAAAAACTCAGAGCACTTGTAGGGACATGAAAAACAGCCAAATTTACTCTAGAGAAAAAAATATCAATAAAAACAAAAAAGATCTGTATATTGGTGGGGTTAAGAATGCTCTCAAACGTTGTTGTAGTAAAAAATATTTTTTTTTCTTTCATCCATGCAAATATATTTAAAATCCCAGCATTTGAGTAATCTGCTGTATCTATTCTACCAATCTACCACTGCCAATGCAAGCCAAAGCTACTGATACCTTATCCTTTTTTTTGTTTTCCTGTTGTTCCCTCTCCTTTTCCAGTTGCACTTGCTGCCAATCCTTCTCCTTTTCCTCTTTTTGAAACTCTAGCTCAGCTTGTTTCAACCTCCACTCAGCATCCAATTTTTGTAGATTAGCCAAAGTCTTGGCTTGCTGCTTTTGACCATCCATGGCCAGTTGACAATCCCACTTTTGCTTTTCAAACTGAAGTTTATCTGATTCAATTTGTGATTTCACTGTTTTTTGGAGGGGAATGGCAATGAGCATGATTTTGAAAGAAAGGATATTGAATCAATCAACTTACATGAATCTCGCTTCTCCATGATTTCTTCAAAGCCCGAAAAACTGGAAGTGTTTCTCCTCTTTTGATGACTTTTGGGGTTGACATTGATGGAATTGGAGGCCTTTTGCTTACCCTTGGCAGAGGAGGTTTGAGTCTGAAAGTCCTCACTAGTATTTGAAGGCAATGTGGGAGTCCCCATTGGCTTGAGTTTTTGGCCAATCAAAAATGGATGAGCCTGTTTTTTTACAATGTAAATCAGTCAGGAGCAACCAGACAGAATCAAAAACAATTTAGTTCCTTACTTGAGCAGATGTTGATGGCAACGGTGATCCAGGAATAACATCCTCCTCATTGGGCAAGTTCTCCAGTTGTTCTGCCCCAGGAAGAGAGCAATCAAAAGAAGGAAGTGAGGGGTCCAAGGTCGGGATTGACTGATCAATCAATACCAAAGTAGAAGTGATTGGAGCCAATTGTGTTTGAATATCCTCCTTGTCATCAGATGGGGGCCACTCCAAGGCCAAGGTTTCATCAAGGTCCCCAGTGGTAGGCTGAGCATCCCCAGCCAAGTCCTCGGCATCAACGGAATCGGATTTTTGGGCATCAAAAGCAGCTAGGGGGGTGATGTTGGCCTTCTTTCCAAAGATTTCATCCATTTGAATATAAAAAGGACAAATGGAGTCCAACTTATCAACCACTGAGTTGATTCCTTTGGCTTTGTCCAAGTCAGTGATACCAAAGCCAGTGGAGATAGAAATGGAGTGGGCCTTTTTGTACTTGGCTCAATAGTTTTTGAACCGCTCCCTCATCTGTTTGGATGACAGATCCAGCCTACCTTTTGTTTTTTTCTTGAGTTCATTGGCCATCAGGAGATAACCATTGACCTTAGAGGATGGAGGTTGGCCAACACGTGTTTTGTTGTTGGATCCAAAGCAGGCATCCAGCCTACCTTTTGTTTTTTTCTTGAGTTCATTGGCCATCAGGAGATAACCATTGACCTTAGAGGATGGAGGTTGGCCAACACGTGTTTTGTTGTCGGATCCAAAGCAGGCATCCAGCCTACCTTTTGTTTTGTTCTTGAGTTCATTGGCCATCAGGAGATAACCATTGACCTTAGAGGATGGAGGTTGGCCAACACGTGTTTTGTTGTCGGATCCAAAGCAGGCATCCAGCCTACCTTTTGTTTTGTTCTTGAGTTCATTGGCCATCAGGAGATAACCATTGACCTTAGAGGATGGAGGTTGGCCAACACGTGTTTTGTTGTCGGATCCAAAGCAGGCATCCAGCCTACCTTTTGTTTTGTTCTTGAGTTCATTGGCCATCAGGAGATAACCATTGACCTTAGAGGATGGAGGTTGGCCAACACGTGTTTCGTTGTCGGATCCAAAGCAGGCATCCAGCCTACCTTTTGTTTTGTTCTTGAGTTCATTGGCCATCAGGAGATAACCATTGACCTTAGAGGATGGAGGTTGGCCAACGCGTGTTTCGTTGTCCAATCCAAAGCAGGCATTGTAGTTTGAGGGAATTTTCAGCCAGTTTACCAGGATGATGTGATCAGTTCTCTTGAGCTGACTTGAGCCCTTGGAAGTTGATGGGGGAGGATTGTTTGTTGTGGAGTTCCTTGGCAATGTTCTCTTGGGTGTGTTGGACTTGCGGGGGGAGGTTCGCTGAGGGGCCATTTGAAAGAGTAAGGGCTACGCAAGTGATGAGAGCGATAAAGTGATGAGAGTGGTGAAGTTTTGAGAGCAATAAAGTGGATGAGAGTGATCAAGTGATGAGAGCGGTTAAGTGATGAGAGAGGTCAATCAATTTTATGATGAGGGTGGGGGTAAAAAATTTTCCGATGAGGTCAGAGGTAGAAGGAGGTGGGAAGACAGGGGTGTATGACGCGGACAGGTGGTGGAAGCATTTAAATACTTTATTTGAAAAAACCCACTTATTTCAGGTTAACTTTGACACGTCTGATCTGAAATAAGTGGGTTTTTTTGATTTTTAATGGCGGGTTTGAAATGGTGGATTTGGGTTGAAACCCCCCATTAAAAAATGGCGGGTTTGGTTAACCTTGATACGCCCTAATATGTATATAAAATACACGGTGGAGTGGCAGGGCCTTGTAAACAACCTGCCACAACAGAGAAAGGATAATAAAACTCACTGGTATATTATTAAATACTTTGGGTATCTGTTTGAGACATGCACTGATGGGTTAAACCTGTATACTGGGGTTATAAGGTTGTTCAACAGTTTTAATTGATAAAAAAGAGGTTGGGGACCAATATTATTGATCAGACTTAGCCATAAATCACTTACTTATCTCTTATAATTACTTTATTATCTTGGAACAGTGTCTGGATATAAATATAACTGGGTCTCTGCCCATCAATATCCTTGAAAGAGCTCTTTATTTATAGCTTTTGGGGTCCCAACATTGTCCTTCTGAGGGGTACAGGGGCTCAAAGGGACAGACAATAAGGCTAGCAGGGTAACCATTGGTAGCCTGTCACGTTTTCTTGGTGCTATAGCACGGGTAGCATCTAATTCCTCAGGGTATGGGAATTATTCTACTTTATAATATATTTCAGGACGTGTGATTAACACTAATCTGTCCCATTTATGTATTATTTAATTAATTATCCTTAGTAAATGTTCCCAGTAATTCAATAATTATTTAAATAGACATTTCTATGGACATCCTGATGCCAGGTGAGTTCTCATTATGTATTATATAACAGGAGTAAAAGTCATAATATTGATTTTACTCCTTATTTTCGAGTTCCAGTTGATTTACTAAGATAATTAATTAAAAATATAAGTAATGGGAACTCATGTGATATTTTTACATCATTAGTTTTCTTAGTATGCCACAAAGATATTGATGTCTAGAAATTTTCATAAAAGTATATTAAAGTATTTAAATATATTTTTAGAATTTGTCATTGTCTTATTTTCGACATTCTTGATACTTTGAATTATGTTCAATAAAAAATATGTATAAGGGTTATTTAATTATTTTTATATAATATTATGTACTTTTAGACTATCTACTATCCAAGGGAACATTTATTACATATGTAGAATGTTCCTGTGTGGTTTTTAGCATGTTTACGCGGTACCTAAGCCTCTCAGGCTGCCTGTCACTCTATCAACCAGTAGCCACGCGGCTGCGTACTTGTCAGAGGCCTGGGGCTGCGTACACAACCTTGAAAGAGTGACAGGGCTGCATCTCAGCGGCGCGGGGGTGCATTGGCTGCCGCAGCTGCATGCAGGAATTGTGACAAAACATATTTCTGTCCGTAACTCCTAAAATATACACAACACCTCAATTCTTACTGAATTTTAGGTGTGAAACCTATGCGTGATAATTTGTGTGAAATATTCAATTGACCAAAATCTCAATAGTGGAGCCGTAGTATTTTGGTTTTTCTTTCCTTAATTATTTAAAAATATAAGGAGTTGGATTTCAAGGGTAGGGTCATTGAGTGACCCTACCTAAGTTTGGGTGAAAAATCCATTTCTGTAATAATATTTATGGTTTTCCTACTCCTTCTTAGGTTAATTGTATTATTTTTATTTTTATGTTATTTTTGTTACTTTTGCAGCTTGCTCGGCAATAGTAGCAAGCTGACATTCCTCCACTCCAAGATATGGCTGTATCTGAAAAAAAAATCTGGAGGATGTTGGGAGAAAATTAACTTCATGTGTGTTTCAGTTCCTTTTGCTGGCCCTGTAGTTTCTGAGATGTATTGGTCCATCAGGTATGTTATTTCCTGGTGACAATTTATCTTTGTCTGCAGATTCTCCTTTGTATCTTACTAAGTATAGTCTAACATCTTTTCCTTGTACTCTCTCTTTCTTGTCTCTCAATATCCTGCTGAATTTCCCTTTTTCTTTCACAGGGTAAGGTTCTATTGGGATTATTGCTGGAGGGAGTTCGCCACCTTCTCTTGGTTGAAAGTGTTTGACTAGGCCAACAGGAAATACTGGGTGTTTCCTTGATAATTCTTCACTCAAGATTACTTCCACAGCATTTTTGCCATGCATCCTCTTGATAAAAAATGGTCCAACAAAGGATGGTTTCAGTTTTCTGTTACCTGCTAGATTGTTGAAATTGGTTGTAGATATCAAGATCTGATCTCCTATTTTAACGTCAGGTTCTTTATGTGATTTGTCCCATCTTTTTTTGTTGTATTCTACTGCTTCTTCTGCACATTTCTGAGCATGATTATTTGCCAGATCTATCATCTTCTTAAAGTAAAGAGATGTTGGATGAATAGTGGCTAAGTTATAGTTTAAGTTATTCCTAGGGAGTTTTGGAATACATCCTCTTTCTAGTATGTAAGGAGCTCCTTTGGTAGTAGAATGTTTACTACTGTTATAAGCCATTTCTAGGGCTGGGAGTAGGCTTACCCAATCATGGCAATAACCATCTGAGTTTTTGTATTCTAGACCAAAGCCACAGAACCTTCTTAACATATCTTCTAGGGTCTGTATCATTCTTTCAGCTAATCCATCAGTTTGGTGATGGTATGCTGTAGAAAATTCTAGAGTAGTACCCAGTATATCATGTAGATTCCTCCAAAACTCAAAGTTGAATGTGGGGTCTCTGTCACTGATTATAATCTTGGGTATACCCAAATCAGCTATGATCCTGTTCCAGAAGAGTAAAGCTACATCCATATCACTATCTTCTTTGTGGTTAGGTAAGAATTTTGCCTTCTTAGAATATCTGTCAACCATAAATAAGACAGAGTTATATGAATGAGTACCTCCAGGGGGGAGGCCAATGACAAAATCCATATTAATGATTTCCCATCTGGTTGTAGGTTCAGAGATTTTCTGTAAGAGCCCAAACCTTTTACCAGTAGTTTTATTAGATTTTTGGCAGTTTTCACAGCTAGTAACATATTTAATACTTATTTCTTTCCAGTCTATCCACCAAGCAGTTTGTTTTAATTTCTGCAAGGTTCTTTCTGCAGATAGATGCCCTGATGAACAGTTGTCATGGCATTCCTGGAGTATATGTTTTATATGTTCTTTTTTGCTTAGTACTAATACACTGGAATGTTGGTGTCTGTAGTAAAGGAGACCATCTCAAAGGGTAAACCTTCCTGCTTTATATGGTTGAATTAGTGAAGCAGGTAGACTATTTATCAGAGCTGCTTCTGGGGATTCACATTCCATAATGGTAATCAGCAGCTTGATTTCAGGAGAGTAGTTGTCCCTTACTAGGTTGAAGAAAGCAGTATCTAATTCACATAAGTGGATCCCCATCATTGGAGCATTCAATGCAAAAAGATTGATGTTCAGGATAGGAAAAATATCTTGATCTTCAGGGTCATATGCTTGATTATTTTAGTCATTAGGCAAAGCATTCCTACTTAGACTATCAGCATTCTGATGTTTAGCTCCAGCTTTATGCACTATAGTCATCTGACCTCTATACTGTTGTATAGCAATTTGCCACCTGAGCATATGTCTGCTGGGAGTTTTCATGTTAATAAGAGTTCTTACAGCATTACAGTTCGTGATTAATTTTAAAGTGGTGCCTTCTAAGTAATAGTGTAGCTTTTCTAAAGCCCATACTAGTGCCAAACATTTCAACTGACTGGGTCCATATCTCTTTTCTGTATCTTTTATCTGTCTAGATATGAAGAGTACTGGTTTCTCTACTGGTCTGTCTTCTTATATCCTTTCTTGATGCAGAGCAGCTTCTAACCCTTCCATGCAGGTTTCAATGTAAAGTTTGAAGGGCTTGGAGTAATCTGGTTGGATGAGTAAAGGAGTAGAGCTCATAGCTATTTTTAGCTCCTCATAGTTTTTCCGTCTCTAATGAGTCATTTCAAATAGAGTGTTGTTGTTGCATACTTCATACAGACTTTTAGTTAGCATAGAAAACTTTGGGATGTACTGTCTGTAGTAACTGCAAAAACTAATGAAAGACCGTAATTCTGTCTTGTTTTGAGGCATAGGTCTATTCATGACAGCAGCTATCTTATTTTGATCAGCAGCTAGAGTTAGACCAGAGACTATATGTCCTAAGACTTTCAATTCTCCGTAGCCAAAGTTTCATTTCTTCATGGACACCTTCAATCCTGCTCTGGAGATAGTCTGGAGTACTCATCTTACTTGGTTAATATGAGTATCCCAATCATCAGAGTATATGATAACATCATCTATCTATACCATCATCCATCCTTGTCTGATTTATGTACCTAGAACTGTATCCATTGTTCTCTGGAAGTGTGATGGAGCATTCTTTGTACCAATGGGCATCCTACAATATTCATATATTACCAAATGACAGATTATTCTCATAAACTTCCTGCTTTCAGGGCCTATTGGTATCTGGTGGAAACCTTTAAGCATATCCACAGTAGTGATTTACTTGGCCTTGGACAAGTTATGCAGAGCATGATCAATCCAGGGTATAGGATAATAATCTGCTTGAGTATGATTGTTGAGCATTCTGAAGTCTCCCACCATTCTTGACTTGTTATTATGCCAAGCTATGATTACAGGTGTGGTCACATCTACCTTCTCATTATGCCCTACTTTCCTTAATACTTGTAAGTCTATTAGTTCTTGGATATGTTCCTCAAGAGCTTTTCTGGACTTACGACTAGAAGGATAGGCTGGCCTTCTTAAGTTTGGAAGATAAGGAGGCTTAATGGTTGATTTCAATACCATATCATGTCCTTTAATATCACCAATGGGATGATCTTTAGTACAAAAAGCATTCTGGTTTGCAAGGCAGACTTTCAATATATCTTTCTTCTGTTCCTCAGAAAGTTTCATATTCAGAGCTGCTTGAGAGAAATATTCTTGGTCAAAGTCTTCTAAATTCTTTTGATAAGTAGAGGAAGGGAAGTTAGACTGAATGGTGCATATCTTAAACTTCTTGTCCCAATTACCACCTACTGTGAAGTATCTTCCTTTACTCTGGAACACATCTATACTATATAGACATAAGGCATCATTACCCAGTATCAGGTAGTCACATATTCTGTTGAGCAATACTACAAATACCACTTTTATCCTCAAAGATCCTTTAGTATGAGGTAGTATTATAGGAGCAGTCCATACTCCAATAGCATTCATGGTAGAGTTTCAAGAGCTGAACCTGGCTTTTGGGAGGGGAAAAAGGTGTTCTTTCCAATTGGGGTGCCATTTGTTTAAGAATTCAGCACAGACACAGGGGCAAAAGGCTCCACTATCCATTAATAACCTTATAGGTCTGTTTTTATACAATCCTGTTGCATAACAAGTTTGACCAGTGGTATAACGTTTCCCACTCATAGGTTTAACTGTTAATGGTTTGACATCCATAATATGTCTAGGAATTATGGTAGGATTGCATTGTTGGGGCAAGCTAGAATCCCAATGGATGTTATTGATTTCTACAGAAGTGCCTGTATCTCCTTCTATATCATTAACAGGGTTGGTCAGGATCAATTCACATTCAGAGAGAGATCCTTCAGTATCAGCTATATCTTTATAGTTCTGATTCCCTTCAACCTCCTGCTCTCCTTCCAAGACTGCTATCTTTCTTTTTGGTAATGGGCGGTCTTGTCTGATATGCTCAGTCTTGTTGCAATTCCAACAAGTTGCAGGCATCCTCTCTTTATCCCTATTCTCATTACGTTTCTTATTATCAGAGTTATTCATCAGAGGAGGTTGTTGTCTGGTTTTGTTAATGTTATAGTTCTATTTGGGTCTAGAAGGGGCTTTCTTGTCTAACCCATTCATGTCTATTACTTCTTCTAGCACATTGATTGGAGTTGGTAAGTCAGAATCCATACTCATCCTACATCTTAAACTATGGTTAAGATTGCCAGGACACAGGTTGAGGAGTCTTTTATTTACTTCCTCTTTATCAGCATCTGGATAGAAGAAATCCAAACTTTTCTTCTGTTCCAAGCACCATTTGTGAGGTTTATCCTTGGAGGGGTCAAATGAGGAATTTTTGAAATTTTTCATCATTTTTCTTTTCCACATTCTAGAACCAAATTGTTCTTTAATCAGAAGTTTCCAAGAATTCAATGATAAGATTCCTACTTCTTCTCCTTTACTGATAAACCAGTCCAATGCTACTCCTTCAAATAGTCTGGGCAGCCTGACTACAGCTATAGCTTCTGGTAGGTCATGAGAGTTAATAGTGTAGTCAATAAATTTAAAAAAATTTATATGATTGTATTCTTCTTCACCGCAGAACTTGGGCCATTCAGAAATAGGGGGTAACATTTTGAGGGCTTTCTCCATCTCAGGAGTAGGACTAGGCCTAAAGGTGTCACTCCTATGCATTCATAATAAGGGTGGTGCATAAGGAGTAGTTGTTTGTCTGGGAGGTTTTGGTTCCTCTGTGGTACTCCCCAAGGGGTTGGTCAGACAGACTTTGAAATCTCTAAGATCATTTTTGATCAGATTAAGTTGCAGGTCCACTTTGTTATTAAGCACATCCAGTTTTTCACTAAGGGATAGAATAGAGCTGTTAGTAGTGCTTACCAATTCTTCTTTTAAGGGGTGGAAAGACATAATAAAATCTTCTTGGATTCCTGATAACATATTCTCAATTGTTTTAGTCTGTCTGATCCTACCTTGATTAATTGTCTCCAATAACTGTTCTGTATGTTCTTTGATTTCTTCCATTCCTACCTTCTTTGTTTGGTCATTAATCAATTTGGCTACTACTGAGGTTAATTTATCCATTTGGGTATAAACCCTGTCCAAATTTTCACAAACAATTTTGAAATTATGATGCATATCATTAGAAAAGGAAGTAATTACATCAGAGGTTTGTTTGGTCTCAGAATTAGAAGCTAATTGTTGTAAACCTTTTTCCATTTTTGAGCTAGGGATATTATCTGATCCCAGTCTATCTTTTGCTTTGGTTTGGGATGGGAAGAGGATCTCTTCTTTCCTGATCCTTTGCCTTTCAGTTGGGCTAATTGATCCCAAGGATTCCAATTTTCTACGTAGGATTCTACCTCTTTCCTTGGAATCATTTTCTGAAGAGCTATCTGGTTGGCTTTTGCCTGGGAGATTACCTTTTTCACAGACACCATTTCCTCCTTGGCTGTGGCTTCTTTGAATTCTTCCAATATTTCACGTGCTCTTTGACTAAGTCTTTGATCCTGGCTTCCTTGGCCAGATTCTGCTGGAGTGCCTTCAGGGAATCTTCTTGTAAAGGAGGGTGGCTTGACTCTACTACCTTCTCCGGTTCCAGTTTGGGAGAGGGAAGAAGTAATTGGTGCTGCTCCTTGTCCATCAACATTTGATTCATGGGTTCCAGTCCCTTCTTGGTTGTCCTTATTGTTGGTCTCACGGTTACTGGAAGCTGTTGGCAAAGATCCATAGGAGGGAATTCTCCCTGAGGCTCTTGTGTTATGTCTATTCATTTTTGAATAATATTTTTATAAGTATTTTACAGAAAAAAATCTGTAAAAATAAGTTCTATTAAAAACTCACTTAAGTTGATGTTCAAAGGTACCAAGACTTTATTGGGATTAAATTGATCCTTAGTAGGGAATCCTTCGCCGTCTTGGTGTGTTCCAATGAGGTCTTCACTTGCCCAATCAATATTTTCAGGGCCTCCAGAGATATCTGGGATTTCTTGATCCAATAAATCAACTTCAGTGGCGGTGGTTTCTGGTACGAGAGGGTTCAATGATAAAAAAGTTTATTTTATTGGTTAATAAAATATATAAATATTATATTAAAAAAACTCATATGGTAATACAGGTTGTATACTTACTTTTAAATTTCAAAAAGTAATTTATACGGTATTTCTTCCAAGATTTATGTTTCCTTAATAGGGCCTGAAAGTTTATGCGCCTTTCAAGATCTTCTTGTTCAAGGAGTTTATCTAAGTGTATACATGCAGAAGATATATTAAGTTTCTCAGCTTGAGTTAAAGCTTTCCAACCAGTAGGTTTATAATTTTTAATATATTTTTATTTTCTTATCTTTAAAAGATTTAAATAATAGATTATTAATTCTTCACTGGTTTTTAAATCCACTGCAAAAGAATTTAATGATAAATCACGGTTATAAATTCAGATAAATTTATCTTTGATTTAATTTTACGTGATATGTCTGGTCCAAGGTATTAAATATAATAAGATGGAATATTTCCCGGCCAGACTCCAAATTGTCAGCCTCCTGGATTCCAAGACCCTTGCTATCCTTTAGCTACCAGAGGTGATAGAATAAATAATGAATATATTATTTAATAAATGCAGGAAAAATCCATAAAATATTTGGATTAAGCCTTATTGCAAGGTTAAGTGGTTTGGTTATGGTTTATTGTTTTAAATCAATATGAATAAATTGATTATTAAATATTCTTATAAAGGGGCCACAATTATATTGGGGATCTTCAACACCTCTCTTCAGGGATTTCAGTATGAAAACACAGAGTCCTGGTTACTTTGGGTTCTTTAGTTTAAAGGATATTTTACCCAAAGATAACATGTATGTCAGCTTGCCACTATGTACAGAGCAACCTGTCAATAGCAACACAAAACTATGAAAAATAAGAATATCTCAATTAAAAAGAGAAGGAGTGAGAAATCCATAAATATTATTACAGAAATGGATTCCTCACCCAAAATTAGGTAGGGTCACTCACTGCCCCCACCCTTGAATTCCAAGTCCTTACATTTTTAAAAATAATTAAAAAGAAAATTAATAAAAATTATGACACCACTATGGCACCTTCTGGCCATTCTAAAATTTCACACATGTTGTCACGTATAGGGTTTAAACCTAAAATTTACTCAGAATTGAGGTGTTGTGTATATTTTAGGAGTTAAACGCAGAAATGTGTTATGTCACAATTCCCACGCGCAGCACCACGTCATTACATATCCCTACGTACTTGCAGTAGCAGATTCCCGCGTACTGAGACCCGCGCGCATCTAATTCTGCCACGCACACAGCGGATACTACCCTGCGCGCATCTGTACTAACTGATCCCGGCGTTGTGGTAGACCAAACCTGTCCCATAGCCATCAGACTCACTTGTTTAGTGTAACAACAGCTCAAACCCTCAAATTAGCCTCAGAAATGGATTTTAAATCACAAATAAACTATAGTCACTCAGCCAAAGTACCCCTCTATCTCTCATGGATTAGAAGATACAGCCCAAGAACCCTTCAACTATGGCAAACTCATACCCAGCCAGGTGTCACAGCTCTGTGGAAGGCATAAAGACATACCTTTCAAACCCTCAAGTACATACCAGTAACAGTTTACCCTCAACACCAGAACCATAACCCAACCCTGTCACCTCACTCAGAATACAGCATACTGAGAAAGGAGGTAATGCAGCATGCCAGATCCAGTCACCTCATCCAGCATACAGCATACAGACACAGGAGGTAGTGCAGCATGCCAGATCCAGTCACCTCATCTAGCATGCCAGATCCAGTCACCTCATCCAGAATACAGTATACAGATCCAGGAGGCAGTGCAACCAGTCCAGATCCAGTCACCTCAGCCAGAATACAGCAATACAGATACAGGAGGCAGTGCAGCATGTCAGATCTGGTCACCTGAACCAAACATGCAGCAAATACACATACAAGAGGCTGTGCAGAAGTATACAGGAGCAATATAGGCAGGAGGAAGTCAAACCAGTCTCAAGCAAGAACCAAACAAACATGCAGCAAATACACATTCAAGAGGCTGTGCAGAAGTATACAGGAGCAATATATGTAGGAGGAAGTGGAACCAGCCTTAACAAGAACCAACCAAACCAACAGTATTGCACAGCAATACATGTAGGTAGAATCAAGTAGCACTGAATAAACTACCAGTACAAACAACCCCAAGCAGCACACAGCAATTTATGTAGTCAGAAGCATGTGATACCAAACAAACTACCAGTAAAAGTACCACAGGGCTACCCAGCAATATATGCAGGCAGCCAGAACCATGCAGTACCAAACAACCTCAGCACCACACAGCAATTTATGCAGTCAGAAGCATGTGATACCAAACAACCCACCAGTACAAATACCAGAGGGCTACCCAGCAATATATGCAGGCAGTCAAGACCATGCAGCACCAAACAAACCACCAGTAATGCACAGAAACACATGTAGGAAGAATCAAGTAGCACCAGACCAACCACCAGTACTGCACAGGAATCTATTGTATCTGCACTTCAAAGCAGTTTATGCAGGGCTTTGCATGCATGAAACCCCTGTACAAGCTTTTCCCAACCAGCAGAAATGCCTCATGTAACTGTACAAGCTTTTTCCAACCAGCTAAAATTTCTCATGTAATTGTATCTCACTGTTCCTCACCAGCACAGGGAGAACCCTCAGGGGAAGCCTTGAGCACCCCTGGGGGCGGGAATTTTCTATTTAAGGAGGGCCTCTCTGCCCTATCCAAGTTGTATCAGCTATCCCATCTCATGCCATCTGGCACATCCAAATCCTCATATACCACCCCAGCTCACTCCACTCTATCAGAACCCATCTGTGGTACCTACCCAGATAAATATTAGTAGTGAATCAGTTATAAAAGGAAACAAGAAATCAGAAACCAAGTTATTACCCATATTTAACCAATTAAACCATCCAATAGGTGCTTGAATAAGGGTTCTTCTGTGACCTAAATATTCAGCACCATATTAAAGAAACCCCACCCATTAGTTAATAAAAATCCCTTACAAAGAAAGAGAGCACAACAAAAGGAAACTAAAAAACTTTCCTCTGCCAAGCCCCCTGTGGGTAAACCCATCCTTGGGTCCTCTCCTGAACCAGCCCTTTGATAAACCCTTGAACCCTTTAATATTGGGGTATTGGTTAAGATCAAACATATCTGATCAATAAATTAACCAATAGTCCAATACATCTGGTCTATTCTTCAACAAACCCTACCAATAACAATTAATAACTAATCTAGGTCTGATCTGAGACCTATATTAAGTCTCAAAGAAACCAGCCATTAATTTAAATAAATTATTGTGCAGACTTACTATAGTACTAGAAGGGCAGGCAATTCAAAACCACTCTTAGTATATACTAATACTCCAAAGGAGTAGAAGTAATACTAAATTCCCCTTCAAGTACTGCCAGCAAGCTATTTGCTACTTTATTTATATAATCCCACAGGAGTCTCTACAGCTTCTGGATGGGTTGTGACTAATCTGAAAACCAGGTACCGCTCAGAAGAGCTACAACCTAGTTAGAGTTGCCTAGCATATGTAACAAATTGACATATGCATTATTAATAATCTAAAAAGATCAAAACTTAAATAAAATTAATGAAAATTAAGTTTAGAAAATTTTTTAACAATAAATCAAAGATCAAGGATTACCACGTAAATCACTGACCCTGATCTTTGAAGACCACAAAACACTACAAGGAGTGTTCATAAAAATTATTATAAATTATCTATGTGATCAGTAGATGATGAAAAATCAGTAAACATCCACATCTTCCCGCTTTAAAACAATACCAATAGTACAAATGAAGGATGAGTACAGAATGATCAAATTTATGCCATAACAGATTAACAGATCCTGTGGCTAAAATAGTACAGAAATCCAGAAGACATAAGGACAGCTGATTGACAGCACCCCGCGGACATTCCAATCTTGCTCTTACTGGCTTGCTAGCCTCAGCCCACAAGCAGAACCCTCTCTACGTTCCCTGAGAAACTTAAAATCACCCCAAAAAGGTATTTATACAGACCTCTTTGGATCCATTATTCCAGAATGAGTTAATCAGTTTACCAGGAATTATTATTATAAATCAGACACCGTGTCATTGTTGATCAAGTGCTTATATGAAGATAAGGAAGTGATTTATGACTTAGTCTGTAGTAGTATTATTTACTCTTATTAACCAATCAACCCTTGAAGTTTAGTCAAGCAATCCACCCCATCTGCTCTGAAGCCCTTCCAATTATTTCAGGATTCTTGTGGTAAAGTGCTCAGAGTGAGTGTTTCCCTTCCTTTCTTGGCCAATTGTGCTGTTACGCCCGGCCATTAGTGGAATAAGTCCTTTCTAAGGCACCCATCTTCATTCCAAGGTTCTTAAACTGCCTAAGGAGGCCCCTTGAAGAGAGGTTGCTAGTCTGTAAAGATCCCCAGTAGTATAATACTGTGGGCCCTCTTTTATATTATATTGAAAACAATTTATTACCAAACCAATTAAACCTTTCAAATGCTCTTATTATATCATTTATTTGAGATTCTAAGTTTTTATTTTTGGAATAATTATAATTATTATTATTCCAGTATTTTTATCACTCTCTGTAGCTAAAGCACTGCAAGGTTCCTGGTATCAGAGAGCTGAAAACGTATGTAAAGTACACGTTGGAGTGGCAGGGCCTTGTAACCAAGCTGCCACAACAGAGAAAGAATAATAAAACTCACTGGTATATTATTAAACCCTTTGGGTATCTGTTTGAGACGTGCACTGATGGGCTAAACCTGTATACTGGGGTTATAAGGTTGTTCAACAGTTTTAATTGATAAAAAAGAGGTTGGGGACCAGTATTATTGATCAGAATTAGCCATAAATCACTTACTTATCTCTTATAAGTACTTGATTACCTTGGCACGGTGTCTGGATATAAATATAACTGGGTCTCTGCCCATCAATATCCTTGAACGAGATCTTTATTTATAGCTTTTGGGGTCCCAACATTGTACTTCTGAGGGGTACAGGGGCTCAAAGGGACGGAAAATAAGGCTAGCAGGGTAACCAGTGGTAGCCTGTCACGTTTTCTTGGTGCTATAGCATGGGTAGCATCTAATTCCTCAGGGTATGGGAATTATTCTACTTTATAATAGATATTAGGACCTGTGAATAACTCTAATCTGTCCCATTTATGTATTATTTAATTAATTATCCTTATTAAATTTTCCAAGTAATTCAATAATTATTTAAATAGACATTTCTACCAAAATCCTGATTTCAGGTGAGTTCTCATTATGTATTATATAACTGGAGTAAAAGTCATGATATTGATTTTACTCCTTATTTTCGAGTTCCAGTTTATTTACTAAGATAATTACTTAAAAATATAATTCATGGGAATTGATGTAATATTTTTACATCATGAGTTTTCTTAGTATGTCAAAAAAATATTGATTTCTAGAAATTTTAATAAAATTATATTAAAGTATTTTAATATAATTTAAGAAGTTGTCATTGTCTTATTTTTGACATTCTTGGTACTTTGAATTATATTTAATAAAAATACGTATATAGGTCATCTAAGTATTTTTATATAATATTATGTACTTTTAGACTATCTAATATCCATGGGAACATTTATTACATATGTAGAATGTTCCCATGTGGGTTGTAGCATGTTTACAGTACCTAAGCCTCTCAGGCGGCCTGTCACTCTGTCAACCCGTAGTCCCGCGGCTGGGTACTTGTCAGAGGCCTGGGGCTGCGTACACAACCTTGACGGAGTGACAGAGCTGTATCTCAGCGGCGCACGGCTGCGTGAGGGAATTGTAACAAAACACATTTCCATCCGTAACTCCTAAAATATACACAACACCTTAATTCTGACTGAATTTTAGGTGTGAAACCTATACGTGAAAATGTGTGTGAACTATTTAATTGACCAAAAGCTCAATAGTGGAGCCATAGTATTTTGGTCTTTCTTTCCTTAATTATTTAAAAATATAAGGAGTTGGATTTCAAGGGTAGGGTCAGTGAGTGACCCTACCTAATTTTGGGTTCAAAATCCATTTCTGTAATAATATTTATGGTTTTCCTACTCCTTCTTAGGTTAATTGTATTATTATTATCTTTATGTTATTCTTGTTACTTTTGCAGCTTGCTCTGCAATAGTAGCAAGCTGGCAACCTTTGTGTAAATAGAAGTTCCCAGGGCACCACTTTTCCCAAGAAATAACCATGCTTGACATACCCTCAAGGAACTAGAGGTCCTGAAAAATAAGAGCACAGAACAATGTAACGCCTGGACTGTCCCAGCAGAAGTTGGACCTCTGGCTCCACCACTCCTACCTGGATGACTGGGGCTCCACCCCTTTGTATGGTTCCTCCCAGGGATACCGCAACAGTGAATTGGGCCTTTTGAATGGCCCTCCCTGGAACATGAACCACACTCAAAGAAAAAGGCTTGAGAAAAACTACCCACCTTGTCATTGGAGAATTTGGCAAAGCTGGAAAGTTGATCATCCCTGCCAGAGCCTCTGCTTCCACCAAGAGTTTGAAGTGAATGCCCCAAAGAAGATGTTGGAGCCTCCACACAATCCTGGTAAAACCTCACTACTCCAACTTTGGCTGCAAGTAGTTGCTTTCCATTGTGGTAAAGGTAACCAACTCATAGAGTACCATCCAATCCTTCCCATCCTCCTTGTGGGTTAGGACTCCCCCTGTGCCAAACTTGCTCATTATGACCGCCTGGCTTATCCCTCCGGTGTTATAGTTGAGGTCCCAGAGGAAAATGTTGTGCCCCACAATCTCCTTGAGCTTTTCAAACGTTTTTTCACATCCAGTAGTCCATTCCAACTTTGGGCCTTCCCCATAAACGCTTGTGATGGGCTTGCTACTTCCACAAACTTCTCAATGAACATGCTAACATAGCTGCACAATCCCAAGAACTGGAGAATGTGCAACACTGTCTGCAGGGTTGGCCATTCCAGAAGATGGTTCCACTTCTTCATGGCAATCCAACTCCCTTCAAAAGCCACCACATTTCCCAAGACCTTGAGCACCGGAATGCAGACCACCCATTTCTTCCCCAACACTATGAGACCCGCTGTCAAGACTCCTTTGGGATTGGGTAAAAATTTTAGAAAATAGCTTGCTGGCAGTCACTTGAGGGGGAATTTAGTACTACAACTACTTATAAGATAGAGGTATACTAAGGGTGTTTTTTAATTGCCTGCCCCTCTAATTACTATAGTATTCTCAAAAAAAAAAAAAAGAGATTGCTGGCTGATTTTCAAATAGATTTGCTACTATATTAGTCTCTATCAGACCTAGGATCAATACATTCAAGCTTGATGAGGAAGAAATGGCGGAACAGATAGGTGACTTGGAGGAATGAGGCTGATTAAGGGAAGAAAACTTTATCTAGTCTTATCCTTTATATATATATTTATATTTATTTTATTGGTTACTGATTGATACTCCTTTGAGGATACAGGTGAAGATTGAATAATGTTTAAATTGTTGAGCCTAGAGTTGATAAATGATGGTGAAGGAGGTGGATGATGATACCATGAATGGTTGATGATGATCAAGGTAGGTGATGGTGATGGTTGATGGTGGAGTTAAGTGATGATGATGATGGATGGTGATGGATGATAGTCAAGGTAGGTGATGATGATGATGATGAATGGTGATGATGATGGTGGATGATGATGGTGATAACTGATGATGATTAGAATTGGTGGTGGTTGATGATGATGATTTTCAACTTATTGGGACATGGTGGTGATGTTCAAAGGTATGGGGTATTGGGTAAATAATGGTGGTGGTGGATGGTCAAAAGTATGGGTTATTGGGTTGTGTCATGGTCAAAAGTATGTGTTAATTATGGTGAATGGTCCAGGTTAATGGTGGTGGTTGATGATGATGATGATGGTGGTGGTGATGGTGATGGGATGGGATATGAGATTGGTGATGGTCACAGTATGGGTTATGGGATAATGGTTGAGGATGGTAAAACTATGGGTTAAGGGTGCCTAGGAGGCATGGTGATCCCTGGAGGGGATGATGGGGGGATCTGATGGGACCTGGATGGGGGAGAGAGGCCCTCTATTTATAGAAAATCCTGCCCTCAGGAATGCCCCTGAGGGTCTCCCTAGTACAGTGAATACAGTTCATGAGTCATTTTGGCTGGTCAGAGGAGGAGGCTGTGTAGGATCTACATGCATGTACACCCTTGCATTCATTGCTGTGCTGCATTGATACATGTTCCCCCTACATAAATTATCTTCTGTATAGTGGTGGTTGTTTATTTGTTTGGTTCTTCATTCATTTCTTTGCATATATTTCTTCTGTATACAGCTGTTTGTTTGGTGCTGCATGCAGTGCCTTGCATATATTTTCTTCTGTATACAGCTGTTATTTAGTGCTGCATGCAGTGCCTTTCATATATTGCTGTGTATACAGGTGTGGTGATTTTTTTGGTGCTGTATAGGTTGTAATGTATGGCGTATGTACTTGAAGGCATCCAGGGTATGTCCATGAACCTTCACTGATCTGTGACACCTAGTAGGGGGATGGGTAGGCCAGGGTTGATTTGATCTGTATCTTCTAAACCACCAGAGATGGAATGGTACTTTGGCCAAGTGACTAGGGGTTATTTTTGGTTTTGAATCAAATTTTGAGGTCTGTTTGATGATTGGAGCTTTCGGTATGCTATAAAAGTGAGTCTGATGGCTATAGGTTAGGTTTTGCAGCACCAAACCACCTCCTCAATCTAAAATAAGATCTTTTCAAGCTTCTCTGCGTATTCCCAGACAAAGCGGCTGATTGTGGGGGGCTCCACCAAAATGTCACCACCATACTCCATCTTTGGGCCTTTGATACCCATGTCATCAATGATAATTTGGACAACCTCTGGAAGATTGTTGTGCAAGATCCAAGTCATTTGGGTCTGATACACCACCACCAAGTTGGTTGCACCTTGCAGCAACTGCATGAGTTGCATCCTTCCAAGTCTGGTCTTTAACCCCATCAGTGGTTCCAAATGGGGATTGAGTTTCTTCTGGTTTTACCTGCCCATAACATCTACCAATTTGTAACACGCCTGCCCTGAAATTGAATCCAGGAATTCATCCACCCACAGGGGAAGCCCTGTGTCCCAAATGGTGAAGGATTTGAGCTGCTGCAGATCATGGAAAATCCTTAATGACTTTCTTTCCTGCTTTATCACCACAAAGATCTGACTAGAGTAGCTCAAAATAGAATGTTTGTAAAAACCTTTCCTTTCCTTCTTGGTGACCAGCTCCAGAAAGGTCTTCCATATGGTCCTGGGTATTGGGATTGGCTTAATCTGCCACGGCTTGTGCTGGACCATTGTGTTAAAATAGGTATGCACTTACGCGTGTGCTACGTATAGGTTTAATCTAAATGGGATGCAGATATGGGCCTCTCTGGCCCATTAAACACTCACATGGACCATACCAGCCTGTGTGGATGTCATGTGTTTAGGGAAACTGGTCTCAAAACTCCTGAAACAGGCCTATTGGTACTTGGGCCCTAACAGGCCCAGTGAGGTATATGGGCAAATACAGCCAGATGGGCTTGTATGGGAATAATTGTGCCCAAGGTTTATTTTGGACATACTTGGCCAGACGGGCTGACCCGCCAAAGTATTGTTTACTTAGTTTTTGGGCTTGGGGCCGCAGCCTGTGTTGCAGCCTGGTTGGGGCTGCCGCCTGCATTGCAGCCCGCTCCAGGCTGCTGCCCGTGTTGCAACCCGCTTGGGGCTGCTGCACGTGTTGCGGCCCACTTGGGGCCGCTGTTTTCCCCTTTGGCCCATCTATGGGGCCCAACGGCTTGCGCAGGGCTTTTGTTGAGGCTGCCGCGCTGGGTGGCAGCTGGGGGGCTGGTGGCCCCAGCTCCTCCCCCTCCCCTTGCTCGCCATTGCAAGGGGGAGGGGGAGGGCTGGCTGGATGCAACCAGCCAGCGACCGGTTGCAAGGGTGTCACGCTGCACACTTAGGGATTATTGTCTTCATCACTTCAGCATGTCCTCTCCTCAGTACCATCTACCTCAGTCTAAAAGTGTACACAAATAAAAGCACAACATCAATGGTGCAATCCGCTATTTCCTCTGGCTTGCGCTGACCTTCCAATATTGGCGACCAACTCAGTATATACTTGCAAACTTTGCGGTTAACTTGATACCAGTTGGCCATCCATTATGAGATCCAATCTCCTTCCCTAGCCAATCAACAGCCTTGGACTTCCATCTTCAGTCATGCATTGTTCGTTAGTTCGCATCTACGACTAACTAAGCCATCATTACTGTATAGTTTGAAATTGGACTAGTCCCTACCCTGCATACACTATTACTTCTCATTTTCATTACCTTCAACTTCACTCGCTCCTGTCCTAATTTGTCATACAATTCTACGCTCAGATTCTATTGTCTTGCACTTACGCTATGACCTTGGATCTGTACTACTGCTTCATTTCCTATCCCGTTCCTGTCATTCATTGCCTCACCGCTTCAACTGTAGTTAGCTCATCACCAGGTTGTATCTAGTCACTTTGGATTACCTTATAAGGGCTATTCCCTTGCCTGATGATTGTATCCTCAGTTAGTTAATTTCATACGTTCTTGCATTTTGCTACAACCTAGTTATCACATTGGACTCAGGTTGAGTTTCCTTCTTTGGAACACATTCCATTCCTCTTGCTGTTTGTTGAGTGGCATAACCAAGTTTGCACTTTGCAACTGAGTCTTGCTATTTGCACTTGCCCTTGCACTTGGCATTCCTCCGCGCTCAGGATCATCTAAGCATTGCCCTATAGTACGTGGGGTGGTTGTGTGACAGTAAATTAACTAACTCAACTCATCTATTGTAGCCTGCCAACCTATAGTAGACTCCTTTTTTCTCGATTTCATGTACTTGCTTAACCGGGAACGCTTCCCTCGCCCCTTACAATGATGAGATTCATTGGGTAGGGAGAACCAGCGCTCCTTGGGACCAACAACCCTTATATCCCATTCCTCCTTCTAAATTGCCATCTGTTGAACCCCTCGATGATCCTTGGGCTCCTCCAAGGGATGATCCTGGGGCTCCTCCAGGGGATGCTCCAACGGACCCTCTTGCGGAATTTGCAGATTCGGACCATTCTTCCAATGAAACCTTGACTTGTGGTAGACCAGGGGTTTGCACTACTGCTCCCAAGCCTGATGCTCCAACCCTGCTCTCAACATTGATCCAGGCCCTCACTCATGGTGCCCAGCGATATAGTCCGAGTAATCCTAGCTTTTGCACTCCGGGCATGAAACAACCCAATCAATTTACGGGAGAACACCCTCATAAGCTTAGATCCTACCTACAGTCTTGAAAAATCATCTTTTCAAACGACTCCAACAATTTCCCTTCCAATAGACATAAAGTGATGTATGCTTTGTCCTTCTTAGGAGGTAGAGCCTCGCAGTGGTTTGAACCGTACCTTGAACTTTTGTCCAATGACAGTCCCACTTGTATTCTCAACAACTGGGACAGGTTTGAGCAACAACTGTTCACCCTGTTTGGCAACCCCAATGAAGTTCAAAATGCCAAATACAAACTTAATAGTTTAGTTATGAAGGAGAATAGTAGAGCCTCCGTTTATATTTCTCATTTTTGAACCTTGCAGTCTTTCATCCAGTGGAACAAGGCTGCTCTTCTATTCCATTTCCTAAAGGGTCTACCGGCACGCTTAATTGAACAGCTTGCAGTTGGGGGTCATAAGACAACCTCCCTTCAGCAGCTAATCGTTTGAGTGATTGACCTTGATAATGGCTAACATGACAAGAATTGCTCTTGGCGAAACGACCATGGACCCTCCACCTTGGCTCCAAGGGTGGATGACTCCTCAAAGCAAAACACAAGGAACCCAAAACCATCCAAACCAACCCCAACTTTGAACTTCAACTCAAAAGGGAAAACCGTTGCCAAAACTCCGAAGTTCTTGTAGAAAGAAACCGGGATGCTATGGAGCGAGGAATGGCTACAAAGGAAAAAGGACTGTCTGTGTATGTATTGTGGAGGGAAACATGATGTCAAAAGCTGTGCAAAGCGGTTAGCGCGTGAAGCGGCTAAGCAGTCAAAAAATTAGCTTTTAGTTTTTCTGATGCTCGCAAGGAAAACTGCACATTATCTAAATCACCACGAGTAAATCTTTGCACTTGCAAGTCACTAGGTGCTCCAAGTTCAAGATTTATCCTATTCCATTCCAACAACACTCTTTATCAAGTATTACTTGATTATGGCGCTAATGTTTCCTTCATCAGTGAATCTTTTGCCACTTCCAAAAATCTTACGCATTCCAAGATAGATAAATTTCCTATCTATTTAGTAAGTAGTGCAACTGAACCGTCTTATTGGGTTTCCCAAAAGGCAAAATGGACCTTTGCATTCTCCAATTTCCCCAGCTTTGAATGGTATTTATTTGTCTTGGCTATACCCGGAATGGATGATACCATTCTAGGCCATGATTTCCTAGTTTACTGGAATCCAGATGTGAATTTGCAAGAAAGAGTAATTAACCTTTGAGCCTTGCACCCCCAGAACGCTAACCTTTTTGTAAATCAGGAATTAAACAGCCTACCTGACACTGTCATTGAGTTGGATGACACTTTTCCGCCAGGAGATTTTCAATATCCTGACCTTCATTCCCAAATTTCCTCTTCAGATTTAGGATTTATTGCTTACCTATCCAGCTTACCTCTTTCCTGTTCCTTCAAAGAGAAACAGACACCAACCAAACGGTGTATTTTGAGCTCCCTAATCCTCTCGCACCATGCAAGCACCTCAAACCCGGTGCTCAAAGATGACAAGATTGAAGATTTAGAAATCATTCAAGAGTCTTTACCTTTGGTTTATCATGACTTTGCTGACTTCTTCTCAGCTACAAAAGGAGATAAATTGCCTCCATCCCTTCCTTACAATCATAAGATTGAACTTACTGGCCCACCTCCAGCACCAGGACCAGTTTACTCTCTCTTGACGCAAGAATCAATTGCGCTTCAAGACTACATTGCGGAAAATTTAGCAAAAGGATTTCTTCAACCAAGCAATTCTAATACCGGTTCACCTGTCCTATTTTTTCCAAAAAAGGACGGCGGAATTTGCCTTTGTGTTGACTACAGGAAACTGAACCAGGTAACCCGGAAGAATGCCTATCCAGTACCGCCTATGTCACATCTCCTTACTCTCTTCCATGGAGCTGCTTATTTCCCAAAGTTAGACCTTCAAGGTGCCTATAACCTAATTTGCATTAAGGAAGGTCATGAGTATTTGACCGCGATGAGAACCTGGTTTGGCAGTTATGAGTATACTGTCATACCTTTTGGCCTCTGTAACGCTCCTTCCACTTTTCAAAATTTTGTCAACAACATTTTCTCTGATCTTGTAGGTAAATACCTTGTGGTATATCTCAATGATATACTAGTCTACTCGAGGAACCTTGAAGATCACATCACACATGTGCAAGAGGTGCTGCAGCGACTTTGCAAGAATGACCTGTTTGCAAAAGCCTCTAAGTGCAAGTTCCATTCCTCTTCTCTTCATTTTCTAGGTGTTTTAGTCTTGCAGCAAGGACTATTGATGGACCCAGCCAAAATCAAACGCATATTGGACTGGCCCCAACCTTCTTCTGTTAAAACACTTCAATTTTTCCTTGGTTTCAGCAATTTCTATAGAAGGTTTATTGCGCGTTACGCCAAAAAAACCGTGAATCTTACTAACCTTCTTCAAAAAGACACTCCTTTTGTTTTTACCAAAAAAGCTGCTTCCAAGTTTGAAGCTCTGAAGAAAGTGTTCACCACTGCTCCAATACTTGCTCACTTCAACAAGCTAGCTCGCACTATCGTCAAAACAGACGCAAGCAACTATGCGATCGCAGGAGTAATCTTGCAGTTCTCTTTCTCCACTTCTCTCTTTCATCCTGTAGCTTTTGATTCTTGCAAGTTGCTCGCTGCAGAGCTTAACTATGAGATTCATGACAAGGAACTTCTCGCAATTGTTTATTGCTTGAAGAAATGGTGTTCATACCTTTTGAGCCTTAGGGAATCCTTTGAAGTTTTAACTGATCATAATTCTTTGAAGTATTTCATGAGCTCAAAAGTCCTCACACGTATACAGGCACGATGGGCCAAATACCTCTCTGACTTCCACTTTACAATCACGTACCATCCTGGGAAACAAGCGGTAGTTCCTGATGCTTTATCACATTGGGACAACCTTTACCCAGGGGGGGGAGCACCTTTGCCAAAAACAACCCTGAAAACGTTAGGACACTCTTCACAACCCAATCTTCCCAACTCAGTTTGATCATTGCTCACTTACAAGATTTGGCTTTGGAACTCCGACAAGCTCAACGCAACAAACCCAAGTGTATCAAACTTTGCAAAAGTGCGAACTTATTAGATAGTAGTTACAGTATTGATAATAATGACTTTTTAGTCTATGATAATCGTTTAGTAGTACCAGATAATTCTCGAATTAAGTTAGATATCTTTGAGTCACGGCACGATTCTCCGCTTGCTGGTCATCATGGGCAGGATAAGACCTACCAATTGATTGCACAAGACTTCTACTGGCCTGGTATGAACAAAGAAGTAAAAGACTATGTTAGCGCATTCTATGATTGCAATTGTAACAAGTCCTCAAAACACCGGAAGTATGGGCTGCTCCAGCCACTTCCAATTCCGCCTTGTCCTT
This sequence comes from Puccinia polysora, assembly GCA_025617555.3. NCBI lineage: Eukaryota > Fungi > Basidiomycota > Pucciniomycetes > Pucciniales > Pucciniaceae > Puccinia > Puccinia polysora. The sequence continues at coordinate 31,938,679 of CM062636.1, read as the reverse complement.
GGCACTTGCTTTCTATGGATTTCATCTCTAAATTACCTTCTTCTAGTGGATATGATGCTATTCTAGTAATAGTAGATCGCTTCTTGAAGATGGCTTTATTTTTGCGCAGTAATGTGACGGCCTCTTCAGAAGACTTAGTTAACTTGTTCATAGAATATATATTTTCAAAACATGGTCTCCCTGATAATATAGTTAGTGATTGTGGATCTCTGTTTGTCTCAAGCTTCTGGACCTTGCTATGCCAACATTTGAAGATCACTCGCAATTTATCAATGGCTTACCACCCGGAAACAGATGGGAAAACCAAGCAAGTTAATCAGATACTCAAACAATATCTTTGAATGTATGTTGCCTATCAACAAGACGACTGGTCGCAATGGCTCCCACTAGCCAAATTTGCCTACAACAACTCCACTCATTCCTCCCCCAAACAGTTGCCCTTCCAAACTCTTTATGGTAGAAACCCAACTTTCTCTTCCCTTCACGTAGCACCTTCCCAACCTGCTACCGATTACCTTGAACAAATTCAATCCCTTCAATCGCAACTTTGAACCAACCTTGAAGAAGCAAACCAGCGCTATAAGGAGCAAGCAGACTGATATTGCACTTTGGCTCCAACCTTCCCAGTAGGAGATCAAGTATGGCTCAATGCTTGCAAAATTTGCAGCACTCACCCAACTCGCAAACTCTCAGAAAGAAAGCTTGGCCCCTTTAAAGTAGAATCAGTCATCTCCCCTAACGCCTTGAAACTTAATTTACCTGCGAAATGGAAAGGTATCCACCCGGTCTTTCATGTGTCTCTCCTAGAGCCAGCTTGAGTCCTATACCCGGGCAAGACTCATCCCCCTCCTGAACCGGTCACTGTCCTCAATCATCAAGGTTGGGAAGTAAGCCGTATTCTGGATTCCAGGTTAAGCAAAAGAAAACTTCAATAACTTGTCAAATGGTCTGGTTTCCAGTCCAACAAAGATCGCACCTTGTGGGAACCAGCCCATCACATTTGCAATTCACCCAATCTGATCCAAGACTTCCATGCAAGCTACCCTTGCAAACCTCGACAATCATGATTTCATCCCATCCAATCCCATTCCATTCCATTCCCCATTCCATCCCATCCAATCCCATTCCATTCCATTCCACATTTCATCCCATCCAATCCCATTCCATTCCATTCCACATTTTATCTTATCCAATCCTATTTCATCTCACATTCTATCTCATCCGATCCCATTCCATTCCATATTCCATCTCATCCAACCCCATTTTATTTCACACCATCATTCCATCAGTTAATTCCTCCATCTCACCGTGTTATTCCTTTTTTTTTCTCATTTCCCTTTCATTTCTACTAAATAAAACTTCATTCCTTATTATTAAAAAATAATAATAATAATAATAATATTTCTATTTATAATAAAAAACAAAAAAAAAAAGAAGAAAATATATATTTATAATAAATAATTACAAAGTTTCCTTTACTTCCTTCTCTGCATCCTCCCAATTTGCAGTCAACTCCGCAACCATGGAACAAAAAGAATCCAGGTCTTCATTTTTGATTAGTGCGGACATTCTTCGGAGAACTAGCACTTCAGTTACAATATGCCTCTCAAAGATTTCCTTGCACCTTGCAATCCAAGCTTGCTTTGGCCAAGCATTCCATCCACCTTCCTCCAAGAGCTCTTTGTACGCTCTCTTCCTTTGGCCTCCCAACGTGCCTTCTCCAATATCGCCCGTCAGCCACCTTGCATCTGTTTTGACCGGCCCTACGACTTCCACCGGATCCGCTTTGCCTTGGCCTTCCATTCCTTCCGTTACATCCACTCCATCCCTTCCATCTCCTTCATTTCCTTCTCCTAATTCATCCACTCCTTCTCTCCCTCCATTTCTGTTTCCTCCATTTCCCAATTCTCCTTCTGCTTTGTTTCCTTCCTCCTCCCTTGCTTCCTTGGTTATGACTCCTACCGGTTCTGTACCAGGCACTTTGCCTCGCACCTTGGCATTCATCTGGGCCCCCAGGAGTTCAGTCGGCAGTCCCCAGTAAGGTGGTGGTGGTGGTGTATTTGTGGTATACCTTTGGAAACAGGGAAACACTAGCAAAACAAGCAAACAATTTAGTTACTATTTTATTCTCATTAGTCAGTTCAGACTAGTACTCACCAGGAACTTGAGTCCCCAAGTATTTGATCTCCGGCAACGGTGGTATCTCGTAGTTAACCCTTGGCACGGACCTACAACTCTGCATCTCCCTTGATGATTTCCGCGGGACCCTTGACGGTCGACTCAACATTTATAGGGAAATTACATGCCACTTTGCAAAGGTGAAATTGCTCGCACTTGCCTTGAAGGCCTCGGACGGCAGTACTAGGGACAAATTGCTTGTTTTGGCAAATACAGTTTTTGCAATGGCAGGACAACAAGACAACATTTTATATAGATTATACATTTATTGAGTAATGAATTAAATAATGTAAGGGGTATACAGTAATAATTAACAACTTGAAATTAATGGGAAAATTTATCTGAAATCTTGCAGGAGCTTGCGTCTTTATACCCGGGCAACTGTCACGCTTTGCACTTAGGGATTATTGTCTTCATCACTTCAACATGTCCTCTCCTCAGTACCATCTACCTCAGTCTAAAAGCATGACACAAATAAAAGCACAACATCAATGGTGCAATCCGCTATTTCCTCTGGCTTGCGCTGACCTTCCAATCTTGGCGGCCAACTCAGTATATACTTGCAAACTTCGCGGTTAACTCCATACCAGTTGGCCATCCATTATGAGATCCAATCTCCTTCCCTGGCCAATCAACAGCCTTGGACTTCCATCTTTGGTCATGCATTGTTTGTTAGTTCGCATCTACGACTAACTAAGCCATCATTAATGTATAGTTTGCAATTGGACTAGTCCCTACCCTGCATACACTATTACTTCTCATTTGCATTACCTTCAACGTCACTTGCTCCTGTCCCAATTTGTCATACAATTTTACGCTCAGATTCTATTGTCTTGGACTTACGCTATGACCTCAGATCTGTACTACTGCTTCATTTCCTATCCCGTTCCTTTCATTCATTTCCTCACTGCTTCAACTGTAGTTAGCTCATCACCAGGTTGGATCTAGTCACTTTGGATTACCTTATAAGGGCTATCCCCTTGCCTGATGATTGTCTCCTCAGTTAGTTAATTTCATACGTTCTTGCATTTTGCTACAACCTAGTTATCACATCAGACTCAGGTTGAGTTTCCTTCTTCCAAACACATTCCATTCCTCTTGCCGTTTGTTGAGTGGCATAACCAAGTTCGCACTTCGCAACTGAGTCTTGCCATTCGCACTTGCCCTTGAACTTGGCATTCCTCCGCGCTCACAATCATCTAAGAATTGCCCTATAGTACGTGGGGTGGTCGTGTGACAAAGGGGTGACCGGTAATGGTGGTGGGGACTTGATCACCTCCCCACCAAAAGTGGTGGCTAGGCCGGTTGCATTGAGGCAACCAGCGGTGGGGGGGGAATAGACCACCCCCCACCATTGAAGGGGCGCTCTCCCCCCCCCCCCCCCCCCCTATACTGAGGGGGAGGAGCAATGGGCTGGAGGGGACCTGACCACCTTCAAGCCCACCTTACCTTGACAAAGCCCTGGGGGTATCAACCCCAGGGCACCTGGTAGAGGGATTTGACCGCCCCCTCCAGGGATCTGTGAGAAGGAGGGGGGGGACAGCATGTTGGCTGGTCACACCCCCCCCCCCCCCCCATGTGTGTCTGAGACCGGACCCAGGTGTATCCTGGGTCCCTCCTGGCCATTTGTATGGCCAGGGGCTGGTTGCATGAGGCAATCAGCCAGCATGTGAGGTAACAGGCCGGTTGTGATAGACAACCAGCCAGGGTTTTGAACAGCTAAGGGGCTGGTTCAGTCCCATTGAGGTGGAAACACCAGAAATAACCGGAATAGGCTGGTTGTAAGGGTACAGGAACTGATTCCATGCGGGCTGATGTAGCCCAAACCAAGTAACAAGGCCTGTAGAGCCTGTAGAGCTCTTTTGGGGCGTAAAAATTTCCTTTTGGCTTGTTGCATCATGGGCTCACAAGAGGCCAATCTTTTGTACTTAAGGAGATCTTCTCCTTGCTGTTTTCCATCATTCATTCATCATCCAATTGAATTCATCACTGATATCATCCAACGTTTTGCCCCATTGTGAGAGCCCATCAGCAATCATTGACACAAGGTGTCTAGCAATTCTTTTGCTTTAAATACTGCTTATTTGCCTAAGCTAATTGCTGGCCATAATTGTAACACATTGGGATTAAGCAAGGGTCACCAATGTTGTCCTTCAACAAATCATGCTTTTCTGGCCCAAAAGCAAGAGCCTTCTTTCAAAGTACCAACACTAATGCCAGCAAGTTCTTCTCCTCTGCATACAACCACCCAGGGGGCCTGAAATTGAGGGAATCCATGCACTTGTCTGTGATCCCCGCCAACCATGTTACCCAAGGAGACTTCCTCAAAGGTGTCTCCCAAGGATCCCATTACCAGGTTATTGGCCAAAGGGGCATGTTCAGTCCTTGGGGAATTTGCTTGTTCTAACTTTGGACCTTCTGTGAAACCAGCTTGTATTTTCCAGTCTTGCACCTTGCTATCCATAAGCAGACCCTGTCATTTTTGTAAGTCCTAGCAATAACCAAACTGTGGCTTTTTCCTTTTCTCATAAATTTGGCGCAATGATAGGTTTTTCAAAATATTTTACCTCCCAGAGATGCGTACTGAGGAAGGGGACTTACTTATGCCACCTGCGCCCTCTTTGCACCTACCTCCTCCACCTTCTCCTTGCTAGTTGGCTGTCAATGCAAGACAGGAGATTGCCCCAGGTGGTTTCCATGGCCAACTAGGCAAAATCCTCTGTGGGGTGACCCTTTCAGTCAGCCCCCTGTTGGATTTGCCATTGTTTCCTTCCTCCGGCCCTCACACCCACTTCCCTTTTCTGTGGTGGCAAATTTTTGTTTCAAACCAAGTTCTGGACAAGTCCTCCACTTTAAGGGCTTCTTTACACGTCTTGGAGTTAAATGCCATCTGGGCTTGGGATCCAAAAATGAAATTCCAGCCCAGAATCATGTTGCTGCACTCTACCAAGAGGAACAACAGGGGTTTCTGGACCCTTGAAACCTCCACCTCCTCCTCCTCCACTACCCTGTCCAGGAAACACTCCCCGCCGTTCAACACCTGGAGCCCCATTGTGCATATCCTCAGCACCATCCTGAATTCATCCAGCAATGTTGATGGAAGCAGATTTACCATTGACCCACTTTACAACATTTCCCATACTCTCTTCCCCACCATGTTCATTAACATGAAAAAAATGGCAGCACCTGCTTGCAGGTGTAGCACCTGGATTTGTGAGTGGAACCTGTTTGGACTTGTTGAGTTTTTGGGTTCAAACATCAAATTTAATTTCTGGATGAACTCAGAATATTCATGAAGAAAATATATGAAATACATAGATGGAATTTAAATTCATTACATAAAAGGAAGGATTGAGAATTCTTCATTTAACTGTTAGACCATACTTTGATTGAACAACTTTTCAGCGGTTATGAATGGAATTGTACATCATGGGCCATGATTTCCAATGGTACAAACTTCCAAAATTAGAATAATCAAATTTTTAGATAATTATCAAAATAAATAAATGGTGAAAAAAAAATTTCCAATTGGCTGTTAGAATTAATGCTTCATTTGTCTGAGATTAAATCTAATTTCTATTTTTGAATTCTGTACCTTATACACGTGTTTTAGATAGATATGTGACACAATACCAATTCCTCTGATTTAATTTTTTCCCAATATCTAGTACAATAAAAAATTAATCCATGTGTCTTTTTTTATTTCCTCCTGTTTTTTAAGGAATCACCATTCATAAAAATACATAATTACATTTATTCAGAAATTAATATTTTTGATATCAACTTACCAAAGAGTTAATTGCTACAACACAATAAAAATTCCTGGAATTTTGTGATTTTTTTGCTTCATAAGCCATGCTTGCCACAAAACCAAATATTTTATCTTTATTTATCACAGATATTGATCCAAATTCTTGATAAACCATTTGATAATTGAGATAATTCATTCCAAGGTAGGTATTTCTTGAAGTATCAATTTTTTTCCAAAGGAAAAAAGTTTTCAACAATAAGGTAATATTGTGCACAGGTTTTTTCATAAAAGATGGACAATATCTTCCCCATCTCACAGGGGCCTTGATTTGATGTGGATTAAAGTTAAATTTGAGAATTACTTTTATTGTAGCAATGGGGTGTTATGTGATGACCATGGAAGAGCATTGATTTGCAAGGCAAGCAATCCAACTGGTCCCATGGGAAGACATTGTATTTTGAATTATTTTCAATGGATTGTTTTAATTTTTCTTCTTCCAAAAATTCTTCTCTTTTTTAGCCCTTGAAACATCACCTGTCTTGGAAGAGTAGAACAAACTTTTCAGATCTGGGAGTTGGTCAGAATTGATCCCCAAAACATTCCATTTGGATCCAATTTGGTCAACCAAGCCTTCAAGTTTGGCCCTTTCAAGGAATCAATTCAAGAGGTAATTATCAAGGAAACCTTAAAATTAAAAAAAAAATCAATTCAAAGTGTTCCACCAAGAATTCAATTTTGAGAAATCTGTGTTACCTACGTGTATTTTTATTTATTTTTAACCAAGGTCAAGATGTGATTCAGCCTTTCTCCTGAGCAACATGAAAATATGGAGGGAGGACCATACAGCTTTATCATCTTAGTCATAGGCTGATAAAAATGGATTTTTTGCTTAGTTTTGATTTCAGATCCCCAATGAACCAATAATTCATCCACTTAAGCCAGAATTAATTCATCCAATTGGCACAACTGGCTATCTGTAAGTTGATGAGACATTACCAAGTTGATGACACCAATAAGTTTGGAAGTAGTGGAGGTAAGCCTTTACTCTAGCAATCTGTTGGCTGAGTTCCAATTCCATCTTGGAATCAAAAGAAACACCACATTAATGGTCTAAAAAACCAACCATTCATCAGCCTTAGGAGCACCAGCAGCAGGCAAACCTATGTTTCTGGGAAACCTAGTAATACAAGATGGAAATTTGATTGAATTGGTACCATCTTGAAGACTTCTAAGCTCTAGATTATTATGGCACAATTCATTTGATTCAATAATTTTCTCTTCTATCAATGAACCTGCTTAATTTGGATTGCTTAGATCTTCAAAAGAGAGATAGGAGAATTCCTGAAGGGAGCTTTGCTTGCTATTCCCAGATTTGTTTTGGCTTCTAGATTTGTTTCTAATTGATCTACTTGGATTTGTTCCTGGTTAGGTATCTTTTTGCTTTGCTTTGTCCTTTGATTGAGGCCCATATTTTCATGAGCTGTTTGTGGATTAATTCACAAGAAGCCTTGGAGAACCTCTTAAAGTTGGTTGATAGAGTTCAGATGCAGAATTTCCCAAACTTCTTGAGGAGATGGGAGGATGAAGCCCTGGGATTTTCCGGACTAAAACAATTAGTACAGAAGTTCTATGCTGCATATTTGATGAGCCTTCTTGCTGCTGATTTTCCCAATTTTGGACCTTTTCAATTGGATTAGGAGTGATATCTTCCAGGTTTTTTGAGCAGTTATCTAGAACTTTTTGAACTCTCCTGCTGGTGACTCTTTGGGTATTTTCTGGTGACAAATACTGCTTTTTTTTTGATCCAGATTTGAGGCTGCTGACTTTGCTAATTTTTACACTCCTTGGGTAAGTATTTTTCCTTCTTTCCAAATTTGAAGACTTTGGCCAGCTGTGATTATTCCAAGGTAGGTGATCCTGTATTCCTGTAGCATTCCCAAGATAAAGGTATGTATTGGATCAATTGTTGTCATTTTTGTTGGTTTCCAGTATGGTAGAGCTCGGAAAATTGTGTAGTTGGAACCATGTTGCTTGAGAATTTTGGTTTTCTCATTGAATGATTGAGCATTATTCCAATTCTCTGCCCATTTGATGTGACCTTGATTTTTTTTAATGGCCAAGTCTCCTTTTTGGTTTTCTGGATATCATTCAGCTTGAGGTTAAAGTTGGAACAGAAGATTTTTCTGATTGGGATGCAAATCCACCCATTTTACATAAGGCAGGTTTATCACCAATCAGTGGTAATATGAAAGCACATATTACTCTTCCTTCTGGATACTTGTTAGTTTTTGTGAAGAATAATCCTTTCCAAAGATCCAGTAGCTCAGAGAAAAGAGGCTTGAGTAGTTTATTCAGTTGGAATGAGGTGCATTCCTTGGGTTTTGGTGTGAAGCCATACACAAAAATATTGTGTGGCTTGTAATGCACACTAGGTGGAAGATTGAAAAAAATTAAGAATATTACGCCAAGAGAGATGCTTTTCCCAATGGTCTTGATTCCTTGGGGATTAATACAATCAATCTAAATTCCAAAGATAAGGTTTCCTGGTTCTGCTGTGTCAATTTTATTGGTTTGATCCTTGAATTCTTTCCACATAGTTCCATCCCAAATATCACAAAGTTCAGTAGGGATACTGGCTTGATGCTCTTGAGGTGCACTGATTGATTCTTCAAACCAAGGGAGAATTACTTGCCTGGAAATCCACTTCTTGAGAAATTGGTACCCAAAATGCTTCAGAGGATAGAATATAGATTTGTTCTTGTTTTGTTTCCAAATTTTGAATCCACATGTAACAGGCTCCCCAGCTATTGAATTAACTATATTATGGCATGTTGGGTAATGCCTGTGTTGTTTAATTTCTTCACCAGTTTGTGTTTCTGAAGAAGAAAGTACTTCTTTTAAAGGATAAAGTTTGTAACAATTTTCACAACAGACATTTTCCACTAGATCATTTTTAATTTAAAATCTTTTTTCAATGTTGCAAGACTTTTGGGTATTTCTGCTGAATAGTTGGGCTGGCCACTGAGAATTTAGTTCATTCATATTTTATCATGTTCAATCTTGATGTATTCCTGAAATGCATGGTCACCAATGTTTTCCTCAATAATTTGGTGAAGGATTTGGAGTGATGAGATCAGGGCGCTTGGAGTGTGATAGAGAAATTGAAAAGGTTTAATCTCAGATGTATGGTAAATTTCCTTATTTTCTGGTGGGGTGTATTGTTTTATTTCAACATAGCAAGGATCTCTTTCAGTTTTTGGCTTAGCATTGCAATCTTCAATTTATGGCTTTAATGTGAAAAATGATAGGATAAATAAGAAATTTCACAATTGAAGTATACATCAGGGAATTTACTCTTGTGCAAGATTTTCACTTACACCCCCCATTTTTGCTGGTAGCGGTTCCCTGGTGGGGTTTCCTCTGGTATTCAATTGGAAAGTTTTTGGTGTCTTTGGGTTTTATGTTTTGCAAAAATAAAAATTCATCAGTGACCTTTTTAATATTGATAAAATGCAGGAAAAATTCAGTCACATACATTTTTAGAATCATTTGATTGAATTATATGGGTTTGTTGTTCTTTTCTGGACCTTCCAACACCATTTTATATATTCCTTCCATACTCAAAATTCTTTTGAGAAAATTTGGGACATTGGTGTATCCAAATGTTTCCAACCCTGGTAGTGTTCTCCATATTTTTAATTGATTTGGATTTTTTGTTAATTTGGATTTTTGGAGGTTTTCTGAGATTGATTATTTCAAAGGGAAATAGAAATTAATCTGAATGGAATTTTTGATTTGATCTTATTCCTCCTGGTGAGCTTAAGTATTCCAAAAAAAATTCTTCTATTTTTAATTTTCATATTCACTTCAATGGGAAAGGCATTGAACATTAGATTTTTTATTTTGAAAAAGGTTTCAAACCAATACATCATATCAAATTCTCATGGTTAGCCCACCTAAAATACTAAGCCAATCCCAAGGTGTTTGGATTCAAATGCAAGGTCAATTTCCTTGATGGAACATCACATATTCTATCTTAAAAGTAATTATCTTATTACAAAACCATGATTTTAAATCACATTTTGTTGTTAAAAAATGTTAGTGATGCACGATTGGAGAGGGCCCCAATGCCTAGATTTAGTGGGCTTTTCTAAAATTACACAATTCACATCTGGTAATGTTTATTTCATATATATTTCTTTCATAAAAAGATATTTAGGAATGTTTAACAAGTGGGTGATCTCAAAAAAAATGTGTTTAGGATGTTATGATTGAAATCTGCACAGTGAAAAAAATGTGTTTAGGATGTTATGATTGAAATAAAATTTCATGTAGTGATCCAAAATTTGGTGCATCAAGTACAATTTATCCAGATTTTTTCAATATAATCTTTTAATCTGTGCACATGTGTATTTTGGTTTTTTCCACTCTTACTTAAATTTCTGTTTGAATGTAACAACTTGTTAGAGATTTATTTATTTTTAAACTTCAAGAGTTTAAGAGTTTAACCTACATTTTCAACCTTTTCAAGTCAGGGTGACCCCGCATCAATGGATTTTGTACATTCATTTAATCTAGCTTTAAATATAATTACAAGCTTCTGGTTGACAAAACAATAATGGGATGAAAATAAAAATACATGTAGTACTTCAGAAAAATTTCACCAAAGCCAATGTTGCATCTAAACATACTCCTCCATATTTTTGAAATTAATGATATAAATATTTCACTATTTGGAATATTTTTACAATTTTTGTGTGGTTTCCATTAAGCTAGAGGGCTTGGAATCATGGGTTCTGAGATATGAAACTGCCTCTGTGAGATCCAATTCTGGAAGTAAACCCAAGGCTCTTTTTTCAGCTGCAGTTATATCCTCCAAGGCTTCCTCACTTAACCAGTTTTGATTTATTGAAGTAGGAAGTGTTGGTGGGTGATCACCTCTTGGTGAATTATTTTTTTTAGCAAGTTGACTAATTTTCAATTTTCAATCCCTCTTGATGCGTGGGTTTTTGGCTAGTTGAATGTATGCTTCATCCAGGTAATGATATATTTTGGATACGTTTTGATCCCTTGGAACATTTTCATGATTGAATACTTCCTCATCTTCACCCTCAACATCAGATATGAGTCCACTTTCCAAGAAAAGAGCAGAAGTCTCTTGGAACACATCCATCATTTCCAGCTCAACTGCCATGGTCTTTCAAATTTCCTTCTTCTTATTCTGTATTTCAAAACATGATAAGCAGTTAGTAATTGATCATGAAGATAAACTAAAAAAATATTTATTTGACACACTTTCTCCTTGTTGAGACTTTGATATGCAGAAAAATTAGATTTTCTGCTGCTGGAGCCTCCTTCTGCCTTGTTATCCTTCTTCCAAATAGCCTTCTTTGAGACAAGACAGAGATTAATTATGGCAACCCTGTTGGCTGGGGTGTTGTCATTCTCATTTATTGAATAGGAAGAAGTCCCCCGCGTTTTTGGCACATCTCCTATTCTCTGATGATTATTGCAGTGCAAGAGGAATTCTAGACTGATTTGTTGTGCTGTTCCAAGTGATAGGTGCATCTTGTAATACTGGAATTTTGGATCAAGGCCTGGGCATGGGCTATCCATGTCTCATCATGAGACTGAATTTTTCCCAAAGCAGTGGTTTCCAGGGATTGAGATGTTGAATTAATATTTTTTTTAATTGGCGTAAGGCATCCTTCTTCACAAGTTTCAGCTCCTTCTCTTGCGTTTTTTAATTGGAGATGTACTGGTTTGGCGTGCCAGTTTGTGATGCTATGGCATCATGAATGGATTCCTTCTTCTTTGCCATGTAATTTTTGAGGTATGCTTGTTCATCACAAGTTGGAGGATTAGGAATTTTGTTGTTGTTGGAATCCATTTCAAGAATTGATTTTTTCCAATCAAGCAAAAAATTTGAAATAAAACTTGAAGAAGCAGGGATTGCAAGATTGCATGCATGACAAGAGAGAGAATACTTTTCTGGGCCAAAAATTTTTTCTTCTTTTGGTATTGGTTGGATTGAGAGAGTTTTTGTGCAATCATGAAGTAGGATGGGGCAGCAGATTTTTCAAAATCTTCATCATCCTCAAAACCAGGAATATTGAATTGGTCATATGGAAGGGGGACTCTTGATGGCTCAGGTGTTTGTGATGTTTGGTTAGCTGGGGTTTTGGCATTTTTGTAACATAAAATAAACACCATGATTTAGAAATGGGTCTGTATTATTGTCATGGATATCTTATACTGGGTGGATTAGTTCTTACCCGGTTCCATGTCTAACTTTCCAAATTAGTAACAAGATGAAAATGTTTCTGATTTTGTGATTTTTTATTCATTTTTTAAAAACTGTTAAATAGGAAGTCAGATTTTTTTTACTGACCTTCTGAAAATTTTCAGAACTGAAGATATTATATATTATGATTCCCCTTTGTTCTCAAATTTTTCATACAAGTAGGCAAAGGGTATGCACATTAGTCTACTTGGAGATTTGAATAGAATCTTCTTCAACAAGGGAAGAGCTCAATGAGAAATCAATTCACAAATTAGATAGAAAAGATACTCCATGGCTACCATGTGCCCCAAAGAGTTTGATTTTTTTTTGTGGCACTTATTCTGATTAATAAAAATAAAAAGGGATCATGCAGTCAAACTTGAGTTATTTACTCTGGGGCTTGCTTCTGATAATAGATATGAAGAGCTTCCTATTCATTTCATGATTTTAATTATCAAAAAAAATTCCACAGAAAGCATTCTTGACCATCATGTGTTTCCAAAAAATTCCTCATTCTCATATTTTTGGAATTGACCAACAATTATTGAATGAGAAAATGAGCTCAAGAATTTTAGCCACCATGAGGAAGAGCTGGAGTTGAAATATATCAAGATCCAATATTCCATAATATGTACTTCAGACTACTCCTTTCCAATCTTATTGGTTTTTTTGAAGTGCTAATTGAATAATATATCAATTAGAGATGCATAATACTGGCATGGTTCCAATAGCTTGTTGGATTTATGTTTTTGTTTTAAGAGATTTTTTAAATCTAAAATTACTCAAAAATGCAATGCTGGGGACCACATAGTTGCAGTTTTAATGCATGTATTTATATCCAGAGGGAATTGATTGTTGAGAGTTCAATTTTTCAAACTGAATAATAGAGAAATATGATGAATCAGGTTTCAGATTTTGCATGGTGCTAATTCTTGGAAATGAGGATTATGATATTCCTCTTTCTGGAATTTATTTTGACTAAATCTCCTCAGATCATATTGGATAAATAATCAAGGGCAAGAAGAACCATGCATGGTTTTCAATTTGATTATTTTGAAAATTGTGTGATATGAATTCTTGCTAATTCTTGTAGAGAAGGTAGAGTGCTTTCTGATTACTGGCTGGTAATACACCAGTAATTGGGATCAATTACACAAATGACATTTCTGAATCATCATTTGAAAAAAAAATATATATGAGAACTCAACATGCCTGGATCACTTAGCTCAAAATATTAAAAAGAAAAATGTAACAGGGGTGCATAATATCATGGAGAGATTCCATTATGCAGGATTCACCTATTTGATTTTTTGGAATAGGCAGGTGTGTATCACCAAAGTTCCTGCTTCACCACACCAAATAAATATGAGTCATGTGCAGGGAGCTGGTTGACTTATGATAAGTTGTCCACCACTCCAGGACCATGGGTATTCAGGAATCAGATGTCAAGGTAAAATTAGGTGGAAAAGCTGGGGAGGTGGAAAGCTTGTTCTAAGTTGTCCACTTCTCTTCAACCACATGGTAGCTTGATTTTGAATATTCCAAATGATCAATGATTTCTGGGATGGTGGAAGGCTTAGCATAAGTTGTCCACCTCCCCAGCCTCTCCACAAGGATTTCCCAGGTCATGTGATTCTTGTATGCACACAAGTCCAGGGAGGTGGACAATTTATCACAAGTAATCCACCTGCCTTGACATTACCTATACATTTAATATGCAGTAAAGCTACATCTAATTCAATGGGAAGGTGGAAAACGTGGCATAAGTTGTCCATCAATCCAAATTTATCCCATATTAAATTCCAGCCAGTACAAATGTTGTACAACTCATGCCCACTTTTAAATCATTTCATGAAATAACTTGTAAGCATTTTGGCAGGAAAAGGTGATGTTTGAATTATATACATTGAATGAAATTTTTAACCATATCTGGATTTTTTCCCATTGAATCTAGTGAAAATTCAAGAGGAGAAAAATTTTGGAGTTTAAGAGAGGCATTGGCTATCTTTTTTATGGGGGGGAATGAGCAACCAAAATTATTAGGTTTTTCTGTTTATTGGAGAGACACTGAAGGGAAATTATTTTTATTTGATCAACAAGTTCACCCCAATTGAAAAATTTGGGCTCCCAAGCACTGTAGATCTGCAATTGTAGGGTGGTTCCTCTTGGTGAGGTGGTGCCTTAGCTCAAGTGGACCACCTTACCAGGAAAAACTGGAGAGCATTGTTGGTTAATTGCTTTAAATGACAAATTTGTTTTCAAAGAAGGGTCATTGACTTTCTGAAGATCAGTCTTGGAATTTTTTTCATTCAAATGATTTCATTCTTTTTCCTTCCTGCCTCTATCAACATCTCAAAATTGGTGCCATGGTAAGGCACTTAGTCTAACTATGACACTCTCTGATCAAAGTTAGAAACCATTCTCAAGCTACAAAATAAGATTTATTTCTCATTCATGCTTGTGGAAGAATTAAATTTTGAATATTTTTCACTTGCAAGAAATTTAAATTGAGTAGAATTGCAAAAAAATTGCATTTGCAAGAAATACATGATATTTTCTTGATTTTTTTCACAACTTGAGTGTTTTTTTGGATAAAATCCAAGAATTCTAAATCATAATTCCACTTTCCAAAAACAATAATTATGTACCCAGTCTCTAATTAAATTCAAAAACTCTCAACTTAATAAATTTTTCCAATTGGTCATTCTCCAGAACATTTGTGGGTATCTAAAATAAAAAGGGCCCCAAGAAGGATGTATTGTACTTTAATTTAACAAAAATTCAACAACAAGGTTTTTCCACCAAAATCTTTGAATGAATCATTTGAAATAATAATTAAATCCATATCAATTGAATTAGCCAAGGATGAGTTTAAATCAATCCCATGCCATGGTGGTCTCAATCCTGGTCTGAGAACAGATCTCTGGTAATGATCCAAATCTCTGTTTCCCCAATTATTTCTGCCTGTGAACCTTATACCTTTTTGGTTTTATTATCCAGTTCCTTCTTGCTCACTTGGTTCCTGCTTCCAAAATTTGGTTTGTAAAACTTCAAGTTATTATTCTGGAATCTCAACTTGATTCAACGGTAAAATTCCTGGCAGAATATCATAAGCTAAATGAGCCTACTAAATGGATGTATCTTTGTGTGCAAATAAAACATTGATATAAATTTGAAATTTAATTCAGTTTCATCATGCTTTAAACTTCAATAAAATCACAGTTTTGGGGCTATGAATTTCCCTGAATCAAGAAAATTCTTACAGAAAGTGGGAAAAACCATCTCCACTCTTGAAAAAGGTTGAATCACCATTTGGTTCCCCCAAAATCTTTGTTAGGATTTTTCATGGAGTTTTCAAGATATTACAGGGCCTTGTGCTTTTATTTCACTGTGCTTCAAGCCATCAAGAGAAACTTTGGACTGGAAATAACCTTTCAAATAAACATAAATCAGCATGGATTATTCAAATGGTTCCAAAAAACCATATATTTGCATTGTTTTGTGGTTGTAAAAATTTTTGAGTGGGCGTGGGGGATTCTAAGGACATGAAATGATGATGAATGAATCAAGTTTCTAAAGAAAAGAAAAAAAGGTTTTGGATGGCATATGAATAGGATTTGCACCCAAAATTATCAGTCATGTTCCAATCAAGAGCTCAAAATATCCCACAAGGCTTTGGGTCATGGCATACAGAATAACAAACCTCTCAAAAGTTTCAAGTGCAGTGGCTGAATTCAAATTTTTTGAGTCTCTGAAAGTGCCTGCAAAGTATCTTCTCCTGCTTGAGTTGTGTATTTCTTAAAGTGTTTATGAACTGCCTGGTTTTAAATTATAAATAAGTTAACTTGATCTGGTTTGGAGTGACTATTTTTGTGAAGCCATTCTCAACTGATAAGCATGAGAAGATATCTTGTGTTTTGGTGAGAGACAGTCCAGTTTTAAATTCTCAGCAGTTTCTGTTGGAGTAACATTACTATCATCCAGTGCTGTACCTAGAAAATTCAGAGAATACCAAGCAGGGGTGGAGGTGAAGGATCAGGGTGATTATGAATTTCATGGTTTTTTATAGTTATGGAGGATTCACTAGATTGAAGAATGACTTACAGAAATTATTGGTTTTCAAACTACAGATTTCCATACATTATTATTTCCTGAAACACACAGGCACAATGCACCAGAAAAACATCAATATCCATATGATCAAGTGGATGATGGCCCAGGGAGGTGGACAACTTAGCCTAAGTTTTCCACCTCCCCATGAAAATTTCCCTATTTCCCCAAATTAGCTGGGTCTCAATCCATAGTGTGGGGAAGTGGAAAACTTGGCATAACTAGTTCAGCATGTTTTTTTCAGAGAAATAAATTCTGGTACTGAAATGCCCATTCTGGAAAATATCTTTCATCCAAGAAGATTAATCACAACATGGCCATATTAAAAAGAAAGTTGGTAGAGGTACAGGTTTTTCTGATCCTTGCATTTCCCTGACAATATTTTCTTCACCTTGCTCAATCATTGAACCCAGTTTGAAAAAATGATGGTAGGAACAAAGATCCAAGAATTGAATGTGGTGAACAATATTTTTCAGTGGTAAAACAGTGAAGTATTTTTGGTTCAGGCCAATATCTTGGGTATAATTGGGTATGCTGGCTTATCAAGTATACATTGTGAGAGTTCACTTTGACATTGATGTAAAAAGACTCTAAAGTTATGAATGGTAAATATTTTTTGAAAGAACATTGATTTCCTGTCACATTGGCTGTTTTGGTTTGCACATAAATGAATCAGTAGGTTGGGAAATCACACAGAAAGATTGATTTTTTTTTTTCAACCTGAAGAATCACACAAATGCTCATTTTCTGCAACACTCAGACATTATATAAAAGCATAAAATCAATAATGACATTATGAAGTGTGAGATGGCTCATGGAGGTGGACTACTAATCCTAAGTGGTCCATCTCCCCATTAAAATTTTCCAATTTCCCAAAAATAGTTGGCTCTTAGTCATTGTTATGGCAAAGTGGACAAGTTAGCGTAACTTTTCCACCATGTTTGTTCCAGGAACTAGTTGTTACTGAAATGCCCATGTTGGCAAATACCTTTCTATTGATATCTGAGGAAATGCAGGTTGAGATTCAGAAAGAAGGATGAAGAAAGAAACCTAGAGAAATCAGAAAGAAATTTTACTTACCTGAGGAAATGCAGATTGAAAGTAAGAAAGAAGGATGAGGAAAGAAGCCTTCAGTCTGACTTGACCATCTGTCCTCAGGTAGTGGACAACATGGATGAGATTAGTGACATGTGAGTGTGCGCACCTGCAATTTTTGTGAGGGTGATGATTGGGCGTGCACACTTGACAGGTGATTGTGAGAGGAGACAGATGAGAAATAAGGAAAAAAAATAAAAGAAAAGTGATGAGAAAAGAAAAGATAAAATGAAACATGTCTAGAAGAAAAGGAATACAGGAAGAGTAAGATAGATAAGAGAAAGATGATCTAGTATTCCAACACCCCCCTTGCTAACCACAGCCTGAGAGACCAAACATGTGCTGATGTGCTTCAAGAAGAACACGGGACAGAAGCTTGGTTAGCATATCCGCTAGCATTTCTTGAGTAGTCACATGATCCACTGTGAATGCCCCCTTACTTACACATTTTCCAATGAAGAGGTGACGGGCATTAATGTGCTTAGTTTGCGAGTGATGTTGTGGGTTTTTGGAAAGATCTTCAGCTCCTTTGTTGTCAACAAGCAAAGGTACAGGAAAAAATTCATGGAGACGCAGTTCAATCAGGATGTTGCAGAGCCAGAGGGCCTCCTTGCACAAGTCAGAGAGGGCCTTTTATTCCGCCTCAGTGCTTTAGAGCAAAACCATAGGTTGTTTCTTCAATTTCCACAAGATGGCCCCAAGACCCAAGAAAAAGGTGTAGCCCAAGGTGGACCAATGGTCCCACTTGTCCTCCGCCCAGTCAGAGTCACTGTATCCTGACAGCCAGATGGAGGAGCTGCCTAGAGTGAGACAGTGATGGCAAGTGGTGTGAAGGTAGCGGAGAACATGGATTGCGGCGTTCCAGTGGTCAAGAGAGGGGTTTGTGAGGAACTGAGAAAGCCTTTTTACCACAAATGCAATATCTGGTTGAGTGAATTGAGAAACTCATAGGAGAGACCCAATTATTTGATTGTAGCAAGGTGGGGAGGGGGGTGAGGTACCAGCATGTGGAGAGAGATCTTTGAAATGGGTATCTGTGGGGGTACAAGCGGTGGCGCAGACGCCAGAAAGAAAAGAATCCATGACTGAAGAGATATAATGGCTCTGACCAATGGAGACAGACCTACTTTGCATATTGCGGCTGATGGAGATTGATAGGAAGAGTGAAAGGTCCTTGTTGGATCCAACTTTGAAGCTCTTGCCAATTTCTTTTGTGAAGGAGTTAACAAAAGAGGATGTGCCAAAAATGGCAACATCATCCACAAGAGCAGTAACGGCTCCAACAAGGACCTCACCATTGAGTTTATACTAGAGGGATGAGTTGTAAGCCAAACGGGAGAGGCCAAGGGACAGGAGGGCGGAGTTGAGCTCCCAGTTACATTGACGGGATGATTGCTTAAGGCCATGTATTGCCCTGGTGACTCTGCAGACCCAGTCTAGATGCTGGATATCTTTGAAACAGGGAGGTTGAGCCATAAAGACAGGCTCATCTAGGCAACCATTCAGGAAAGCCATCTTGAAATCCAGCTGAAAACCAACCCATCCCTTGTGACCAAGAAGACTGAGAAGCAGACAAAGTGTTTCAAGTCAAAGAGTAGGAGAAAAAACCTTTGAGAAATCCAAACCTTTAACCTGCAAGAATCCCATGGCAATGAGCCTGGCTTTCAGTTTAATGATGGAACCGTTGGGAAATCTCTTCAGTTTGAAGACCCACTTGCAGCAAATAATTTTGCCGCCCTTGGGGGGGCACAAGCATCCTTGTTCCCATCTCCTGGAGGGACAAAATTTCTTCTTGGGCTGATACTATCCAGCGGCAATGATGAGGGGAGCGGAGAAGCTGCTTCCAGGTCTTGGGAGCAGTCAGGTCATCCTTAACCAAAGCATGGTGGGAAAAATTTCCAAAACAAGACGGTGGACAAGGGGTGCGGGAGGAACAACGCGGGGAAGGGGGAAAAGAGGGAGGGTGGATGGGAGGTTGAGTTGATGGGCGTGTTGGAGAGGATGAGAATTCAGGTGAAAGAGGAGTTCACGGGGATGGTGGGGAAGTTGAAGGAGGTGTGAGAGTAAAGGGAGGAAGAAAATTGGAATCATCAGACAACATGGGGCTGGAGGACCAGAAAGGTTGGGTGGGGGGTGGGAGGGGAAGGGAAATTGGAGACAATGAAGAAGGAGGATTAGATGGGTTCAAGGTGGAAGTGGAGGAGGGTGGTATGAAGTCAGGGGAGGAGTTTGGTTGGGGCGTAGAGTTTCAGTTATGAGGCCGATTGGTGGGAATTACAGGAAGGTCTGGCCATGGTAGCTCCACTGGGACAAGGGGTTGAGTATCTTTGGAGATGAGTAGACTGCCATAAGGAAAAGAAAAGTTGTTGAAGGGGCAATTTCAAAACTTTATAGCTTTCTTGGTGGTAAGATCAAACAGACAAAAGCCAGAGTGGTTGGAGAGATACAACATAAGGATACCAAGGTGTCTTTTTCTATCCAGTTTATTCCTGTTGGCTTTGGGGATTTTATACCACACAAGGCAGCCAGTGATTTTAGATGATCAAAGGGAAAGGGGATTATTCCTTTTTCTATTGATCTGATTGTTGGTTTGTTGGCAATAAAAATGACTGTGTTATCAGGACTTTGGTTGGTGACTTGATCTCTGTACGGTGTCATTGAGACCAAGCATCCGGAGTTGAGATTGAAATCCTTTTGTTGGTTGGAGATGAATTTTATCAAGTTACATACATGCGCTGATCCTGCGTGGAAGATGATCTGGTAGTCTGAAAAATTGTCCAAGTTGGAATCAATATTTTTAGGATTGGTTTTACTCAGATTTGCATTAGGAGATTTTGATTTTTTTCCTCCTGTTTTATTCTTGGATTTGGTTTTTGTCTTCTTCAGTTGGTTTAGGGATTTTTGTACTTCTGTGCATCTGGAGAAAAAATGTCCTTCAATATTACAGTCTGTACAGAAATAAGTCTTTGGTTGTCTGTGCTCTGTGGTTTGATTGTGGGAGGAACCAGTTCTTGGTTGATGCAACTTTTCTGAGTTTGCTAAGGGGTCTTTGTTCCTAGTTTGGCAACAAAGATGTTCCTGTTTGAGGGCTGCAATGAGTTTAGCGGATGGGACTTATTCCTGGTTCATCATTCTGGAGACATAGCTCAGCCAGTTGTTGAACAAGGAAAGGAGAATAGAAGTTGATTGAACATTGTCCGCGGTGAGAGGGTTTTTGGCAGTGATCAGTGAAGAGAGCTTCTCTCCGTATGAAACATTTTTGGATAGGTGCTTTGTCATTTATTTTTTGTTCAATCTGGTGAGAAGCATTTTCTGTAGCCATTACATCCTTCCACTGGACACTTTATCCTGGTGGGCCTCTCTTAGGGCATTCCACATACCAACTTTGCTTTCCTTTTGTTTGCATATAAACTGAAAATTTCATGGGGTGATGGATGTTGAAATAACTGAGCAGACCGCAAAATTGTCTTGTGAACATGTCTCTTGATTTGGTTTTTGTGAGTCATTGATGATACGATATCCAACTCTTGAGGCTCAAAAGTGAATTCTGGGTATCATTGCTCAGTTGAGATAGTTTGATTTGGAGCCTGGAGCACTGAGAGGAATGATTGATGGGGTTTTAAGTACTTGGTGAGATATGTTTACCTCTTCCATGATCACTGTAGTAACATCACAATGAGTGACAGATCCTTCTAGTGGTATAGGAATTGCTTATTACGTCATACATGACTCTGGGCTCATAACCTATTGAGATCTGAGGAAATTCAGATTGATAGTCAGAAAGAAGGATGAAGAAAGAAACCTAGAGAAATCAGAAAGACATTTTACTTACCTGAGGAAATGCAGATTGAAAGTAAGAAAGAAGGATGAGGAAAGAAACCTTCAGTCTGACTTGACCATCTGTCCTCAGGTAGTGGACAACACACATGAGATTAGTGACAAGTGAGTGTGCGTGCCTGCAATTTGTGTGAGGGTGATGATTGGGCGGCACATTTGACAGGTGATTGTGAGAGGAGACAGATGAGAAATAAGGAAACAAATAAAAGAAAAGTGATGAGAAAATAAAAGAGAAAATGAAACATGACTAGAAGAAAAGGAATACAGGAAGAGTAAGAGGGATAAGAGAAAGATGATCTAATATTCCAACACTTTCATTTAAACAGATAAATAAGATGGCAATATTAAAAATAAATTTGTTAGATGTAAATGATTTTTTGATTCTTGCATGGCCCTGAATATATTTTATTCATCTTTCTGATTGGTTGAAGAAACTTCCCATAACCAAAACTATTCCATATTTCTCATTTCCCAAAGGTCCAAGATATTTTAGTAATTGTTGATAGGTTACATGCACCTGGTCAAAGTGGGAATTGACCATGTCTATACTTAAAAGCAAAGTTTTCCAGCATGAGGTCCAGGAGGCTCAATACTGGCCACCATTTAATGTAGGTTTGTGGTGACCCACAACCACCACCAACTGGTTGTCTGAAGGGACATGGTGCACTTAGCCTAAGTGAACCATGTCCCTTCAGGTTCATGGGCATAAAAAACTAGCATGCAATAGAAGAATTTCTCCAGTTATTTCAATGAATATAAACCATAAGATGTATTTTGAATACAAAAATGTTTATCCTCAAGAGCAATTGGATGAATTCTAAAACCATTTGAAATTGTTGTTCCATAAATTACAGCCCCACCAAGATCAATAGACCTATTTCCCAAATTTAATGGTAAATTCAGCAATGCCATTACCCTTTATGAATATTTTAATCAGGCAGGTGCACAGGCACCAAAAATTATGGAAAATTCCATGCATGTTTCATTTTGAAAATTTGGAGTAAAAAAATACAAGAGTACAGGGTTTATTTAAATATTCCAATCATAAAATTTTTAAAAACAGTTCCAGTTATCCATTTGGAGCTCAAAAACAGTGAAATAACAATTGGAAATCATTTTCTTTGGAAAAAAATATTTAAAAAATACCTTTGCTGGAGTGAAACAAAAATCATAATTATAAATCAATTTTTACAGGAATGCACCTAAATACAAAAATTATTTCTGACTATAACAATTATTTTAAGACAAACACCAAATTTTGGTTTCATCAGATATCTCCTTCAAAGTTTAGAGTATCATTTTGAACCTTTGAAGAAGTGGAATTGAAAAGGGAAAATATGTAGAAGCCTTCAATTATTAAAAATGAAATTCATTGCTCCACTCCTTTTCTATAATCAGGATTTATGCCAAAATAGTCTCAAAATACCATTGTGAAATAATCAAACAAATCTCATTTCAATTCCAAAATACAATATGAATTCTCCAATCTCCCATTGTCCTCATCAATAAAATTTTGAGGGTATGTATTGCATGAGAAGTATACTTAAATTGAAGAATACTTCTCATGCAAGACATACCCCTGTCTTTTGGCTTGAATATTACCCCCACCAAAACACAAAATTAAGGCATGGTATACCCATGCCAAGTGGTTTTTCTTTCAATAACCCACATTCAAACTCATGGGTGGTTTTGGCCTTCCCATAAGGCCAAAAAGCACAGGCACTTGCCCTGGGCTCCCCATGGATATGGTACTCATGGGCCCCAAGCGCTCCAGGCCCTGGGGGAGCCAAATTTGGGCATGGAGCCTAAATTTTGCTTTCTTTGGGCGTTTGCTTTGCTCCTGAGAAAAGCAAGCAAGCGATTGGCGCTCTCCTAGCGACAGGGTTGCCAAAATGCCACCCTGTTGTAGTCTTGCAGTTTTCCAGGGCCCTGAGAGAGGTCTGTGCACCTTGATGGGCCCTGGCCCCCTTCCCGTTGCTGGAAAAAGCCAGCAATGCTCAGAAACCTTGCAATTGCATATGCAAGCAATTGCAAACTTGCTGACGAGTTTGCTGGTGGGAGCCTTTTTTGTTGATTTGCAAGCAAAACAATGAGTGCTTGTGAATCAATGAGCGGTTTGGTGGCTCTGCAAACAATCTGGCAGCTCCAAGGAACTCCAGCAGGTACATCCAGGTAAGTTTCAATCCAATTTTTCAATTTTTGAACATCTGAATAGTTATACTGATTGTTTTTGTGCTCTACTGGTATCTGAAATCTTTCAATAATCCCTCAACATTCCAATCATCAAACCACCCTCCAATTAACCTCTTCATCAAAAACAAACACTCCATCCAACTCCTACTATGACCCATTCACTGCAAGGAATCTCTTCCACCTCTCCCTCATCATCACTGCATTTCAAGGGTAAGAACTCATGCACCTATTTCAATTTCTTGAATCCTTCATCTTCATCAACACAACACCAACTTCACTCTTTCTCTTCCTCTCCATTCTCTTTTCTTCTTCTTCCAATCATGGCTTCTGTCCCCACCAAATAAACTCAACTTTAATTGTCACATATCCCCATCAACACCATCCATCCTTGTATTCATCTTTACAGTAAGCAGGAATGAAGACATCAATCTATCATCCACCAATCCTTGATTCATTGCTGCTTGTCCTCAAACCCCTTTTCGAACCATGAATCACTTCATAATCATCATGTGTAATAGTAAACCATGGATCAAGTCAACTCAAATGCATTCACCCAATCTCCAGCCCACCTGATGACATTGAAACCCAATAATGATGATGTGTCTTTGAAATTGGTTAAACTTATCAACATTTATGTATTTAAATCAACATAAAAGGTTTCATATTATTGACTTTAACCTTTTTATTTTATCTCCATCCTTGTCACTTGTATTCCTGTTGGTGCTTTTGAGACAATGTTTGTAGTGAGGATGAGCCCTCAAATCTAAAGCATCATCAGGAATCAAGGCACAATTTTTCAGTTCTTAGGCCACCACCACAACCCTTAATTCAATCCATCCCATCCTCATCCAGAGAACAAAAAAAGAATTGTAAAGTTGAGCATGATTATTGCAAGAAGGAGTGTATATCTGAGTCAATCTACTTCATCACCCTGAAGAAGGGTCTAATTCCATGCCAATTACTAGTACCAAAAGTAGGACTCCCAGTAAATCTACAAGTGTTTTGAAACAGAAAGTACCAACCCTATGTGGTGCTCAAGTATCATTCATTGGAATAAGGACCATACACATTGCTGGCAAATCAACTTTCTGAGATGTTAAAAGATCTATATGTGATTGCAAACAATCAACAGAACCTGAAAAAAACCAATAGAAACACTAAAACTGGATCTATGTTTGGAATTATATTTTGTCAGGGCACTGACCAAGGATATTCTTCAGATAATTGGGAATCAATAAAAACTTTCTAATCATGTCTTTATTCACTGATTTTCATCAAAATATATCTCAAAATAAGAATATATTCAAGGAGAAAGGATATGAAGCCAGAACAAATATCAAATGATGATTTCTTGTGGTATAAGCTTCCAGTACATAACCAACTGATTTTCAAAAGAATCCAAGTTCTATCCAATACTGCTCATGTGAAGAACAAGGAAGCATCAGAAGAGTTTAAAATTCCAAACTGGACATCTCCAGAGTTGAATTACCAAAGGGATTATTTTCTTCATGCTTCTAATGTCATTGTCACTTGTGATGACTGTTCCAATGTTCCTCATACAGATCAGGATTACTTGAGTGGTTATACTTATGGTTCATTCTCTTATATTTAAAAACCTACTGGAACCCCAATCCCTTCTCCTTCTAAAGAAACAGGCCATTTTCTCTCCTTCCCGACTCTTTTTTTTGTAGTTAATTATTCAAAAGCTGGGGGCATTATAGAAATTTTATGGAAGACTTCTGTTTTTCCTAATCAAACTACTTTTCCTCCAGCCAGCCTTCAAACAACTGAAAATCATACCCATTTTGGTTGCTCCTTCCAAATTAAAAAAAAAAAAAAAACTAGCAAAAAGTTTAACTAGAGTTAATGGAAAGAAAAATTTTAACTAGAGTTAATGGAGAGAAAAAGTTTAACTAGAGTTAATGGAAAGAAACCCAGATATGGTTAAACATGTGCTTCAATGTATATAATTCAAACATCACCTCTTTGTTCCAAAATTCTTACAAATTATTTCATGAAATGATGTCAAAGTGTGCATGATTTTTACAACATTTGTACTGGTTGGAATGTAAGATGGGATGAATTTGGATTGATGAACAACATATGCTAAGTTTTCCACCTTTCCATCAAATTAGATTAAGCTTTATTTCATATTAAATGTATAGGTAATGTCAAGAGAGGTGGAACACTTATGATTAGTTGTCCAACTCCCTGGCTAAAGCTCAAATCAGGTAAAATTATTAACAAAATGAGTGAAAGGGGCTTGTAATTTCAAGCGTAACAGACCTGCAAACAGGAGGAAAAGGGCACTCCGGTTGATTGTTTTTCTGAACAGATGGTGAATTCCACTTGAGAGCACCATGGTTGATATAGACTAAATACATGATTGGCTAACAAGTGGTTGAGTAAAAAATTAATAAGGCAAAATTAACATAAGCAGTTGCAATAATTGAAAACAACAGTATTAATAAGCATGAAGTCAATGAAATCCACCACCTAGTGGCTTTATCAATCTACATGGGGGCCATTGGTTGTTGTTCATGTGGCAGTCATTGATACCACAGTTGTCAGCAGTCACAGCTGTGACTGCACAAGCACCTGTACCTTCTGAGTGTACCTGTGCCTGTATCTTGGAATGATAATTCTATAAACAATGGTAACAGGAGCGCTGATTTGTGCTCAAATCAGGCTGACTGCAGGCTCCACAACAGCAGTCTCTCATACAACCTGGTTCCACTCAAAATTAAAGCCACAGATATAAAAGCCTTCAACTCATCCAGTTGACTCATGGTACCATTCTCCCCCTGAATTGTTCAAATTTTAAAATGAATGGTTCATCCTCTAACCCTTTGGAAAAAGAGGATAGCCCAGTTCTTACATCTATTAATTGATTCCCTAGATGGTTCCTTGGTTTTTCAAACAAAGTGTGCCATGCCCAGGACCTGCCATTATACATGTTAATTTTAAAAAGGAAGTGAGGCTAGCAGTGAAATTTACTCAATGGCAGGACATGAGTCCTGTTGAATATTCTGACCTCCACTTTGTCACAATGACTCTTGTCCAGTTGGGATCTTTCTACAGAAACCAGTACCAGTTCCTGCCACAGTCAAAACATCCTGAAAATCAAACAAATGAACCTTTCCAGTTTCAACCTGAGTGGAAGTATCAACCCAATCCACATCCAATCCAGTATCTGCTACACTTCTAGGATCTTCCAAAAAAACAACAAGCCAACAACTCTACCATATTCCTGAAACACATTAAGGCAATCCTCCCTATAATTCAACTGGACCCTTCAACACTTTCCTACAATGCTTATTCCATGGCACTTGATCCTGTTTTCAAGCTTCACTCCATGCAATTAAAAAGCCAACACTGATACCCTGGCATCAATGATTTGATTCTGCACATCCATTCAACCTTTATTTTATATCTTCAATTTTGAATTGACACCTTTTTTTTAACAAGGGGAAATGCATTTACGCACACGGGTTTAAGGTAGTGTGGGACTTGGGTGTCACCCCCCTACCCACTAAAACCCCTCTCCCTACTGCCATCCAGGCACGCCATGCCGTTATCTCTCCTTGGCTCAAGTGTAGCAAGCTCTCTACACACTCAATCCTACTTGTCACTTATTGTTCTTTTTATGCCACCAGACAGCGCGCATATAAACCCCACCAACCTCCTCCCAGAATCTGGCCATCTGGAGATAGCCAGGGTCCCCTGGAGAGGGTTTCTCATTCTCTTGGTCTTCCCCAAGCCAATTCTCTTGAAGGTTAACTGGTTTACTTGACCTGCCAAGGAGGGACACATATTCCTCAATATGGTCCAGACCTTGGCACAGTTTAGTAAACTCCCTAAGCCCCACTTGTTCTCTGACCTCAGAGAAAGTTTCACAATCCAGCACAATGTGCACCACTTCACCTCCATCTCCCACTGGTCCTTTGCAGATGTGACATACCCATGGGGGGCGTATGTCCTCCACCAGGCCCAACTCTTTTGCCTTATCATAACTCCAAATTGCCCAGAGGCAACCTCTCATTACCCAGTTGACCCCCTGTGCTACCTTTGGGTGGTCTAAGTCTAAATGGAGATAGGCCCGTGGTCTCTCAAAACCTGCAGCCTCATAGAGTCCCATACCCTTGGTCTTGTCCTTCTTCAATTGCCGGGCAAAGTAGGAGTTAACCTTGTCATTGATTTATGACTTGATGTCCTCTTCCTTAACCTTGGCATATGATTTCAGCCAAGTCCAAGTACCCTTAATCCATGAGCATTTGGGGGAGATGAAGTGGTGATCCCTCAGGGTCTTTAACCAGGACTTGAGACGTTCTTATTTGTGCAAGAGGCAGCATCTGCCTAGTATCACTCAGTGTTGGATGGAGAGGACATTGGCCTCAACCATCAGGGTGGCGGCACAGAGGTTAGTATTCTTACTCTCAACTGTGCCCACAATCTCTTTTAGAATCAGCCGCAGCCTTCTTTCCAACAAGGAAGTACATTCAGCAGAAGCAGGTAGAACCTCCATTCCCCAGAGGAGGGAAGGTAGTGCTACCACCTCAAGCACGCACAGCCAAGTCACCCATGGAATGCTTTTTGATGTCAAGTAGGGTTGGAGTTTATTGAGCCTATTCCCAAAGTCTTCAGCTTGCATTGCCATATGCGCACTCATTGCCTGCGGGTTAGCCCCATCAAAGTTGACTCCCAAGTAAGTATACAATTGAACAACTGGTATGCTCCCTTGGTCACCTCCGAGTGTCTAGTCAGCAGTTGACATCTGCCCCTGAAGTAGTTTTGCGCCTACCGCATCCCCTACTGCCATCAGCCCACATTTCTGGGGACCCACCTGCATCCCCCATCTCTCACCCCAGTCTTGAATAATGTCTAGGGCCCTCTGAGCTTCAGCCAAGGAGGAGAAGAAGCAGACCAGATTTTCTGCAAACAGTAAAAAGCTGAGTAGTTCACCTGGCACCCCAGGAACCGTAATCCCAACTTCCTGCATTTTAATGGCTAAGTCATTAATATAGACATTAAAAAGCAGTGGGCTTTCCATGGTGCCTTGGCAGACACCCCTCCTTACTGCTATCCCTTTGGAAATCTATTCTCCTATCTTAACACTCATACTAGCCCCTTGATATAATTCCCTAAGGAATTGGAGTGTTTTCCCACTCATTCCCGCCCTCCGCAGCTTCTTAAAGAGGGGTAAGTATGGAACCATATCATATGCCTTCCTGAAGTCAATAAAGAGAGCAATAAAGGGAGTGTGGTTTGCTATCCTCCATCTAGCCACATTAGCAAGGCACTCCTCAGCGCGTTGAAAGCCAGCCTGCTCCCTGACCAAGAACTCACTGTCCTCTAAAGCAGAGTACAGCCTTTCATTTATCAGTTTGCCAACTAGTTTTACTGGAACCTCCATCAGATCAATCCCTCTAAATTTATCACAGTCTGTCAGATCCCCTTTCTTTGGGATTGATACTACAGCTGCTGATTCCTAGCAGGTGGAGACAGCCCCGCCCTCCAGCATCAGGTTACACATACCCAGAAGAGTCTGTGCCGTTGGACGAGGGGGTTCCCCCTCTTCCAATCCAAACACCAGAATCTTGAGCCATTTCCAAGTGATCCCTCTGGGTCCCGGCTCTTTATACCGCTTGACCTTATGAAGTATCTGGGTAATCTCCTCCCATGAGAAGGGTTTCCCCATTCCTTTCAGTCTTGGGAATTTCCACAGGTTACTTTGTCTGGGGACCGGGGTCCCCTTTGCCTGCAGTAGCTTACTGTAGTGTATTTACCGCACTCTCAATATTTCATCAGGCAGGCACCTGAGAGTGCCATTCTCATCTCTAACTGGGAGAATATGGGTATGCTTGACCCCTTTGTACTTGATAGTCTGGTTTACCTAATGGAAAAAGCTCCTCGAGTCTCCCTCACACAAGTGAGAGACCCCTTTGGAGATATGCTTGGCCCATGAAGTCTGTTTGAACTCTCTAATTGCAGATTTAACCTGCTTTTGACAATCCCTCCAAGCCCTCCTAGCTTCACTCATGCCCTCAGGGGGTGACTTTTGGTAGCTCTTCCAGGCCTTCTTCTTTGACTTTATGAGCTGCACCAGTTTCCTGGGCAGATAAAGTTGGTCCAGGACCTTATGGGGAGCCAGATCCAGCTCCCCTACAAGCTCTTTACAAGCATCCTCAAAGTTGGTAGAAACCTGGTTCAGGTGGGCAAGTTTCCCTACCCCCTCCTCCGGGCCCTTAGACAAATTCTCTGAAATTCTAACCCTGCACGGGGCCCCCACAATACCCACACTCCTATCCAATAATTGAAAAGCTGACACCCTTGGCACTCATACCTCATTCCCTCTTGTAGAAGCCACAGTGGCAGGGGTTTGGGAAACCATGGTCATTAACGGAAGGTGGTCTGAGATATTTTCATTCCACCAGACTCTAGCAGAGTTGAAACACCCCATTGCACCTTCTGATACAACCAGGTGGTCCAGATCAGACCAATTTTGGTTTCCCACGTAAGTGAGAGGGGATCCAGTGACAGGTAGCTTCCTCATGTTGAGGGAGGTGGGGAATACCCCACCCAGGGACTTGGCTCTTGTATTGAATTCACCCATCAGCACAATGCGTGCAGCCCTATCTGTTTCCAGCAGTTGCCGCACTCATTGTACCAAGGCTTTCTTCCACTTGTGCCTAAGTCCCCTCCCATGTGGCTTTTAAACACTGGGATATACCACTCCTTTCCTGTCTCCAGGTTCCCTACTCAAACCATGATCCAATATGGGTTAACTTCCACCAAAGTTGCTGACAGATAATTTCTCACTGCCAGTAGTAACCCTCATTCCCCTGGATCCAAGCCTTTTGTGATATGGAAAACTTGATACCCTGCAAGTGCTGGGGACCAGGCCTTTGCCCACAGAGTCTCTTGTAATGCCAATACATCCACATGTTTCCTCTAACACATCTCCACTACTTCTGTCTTTTTGGGCCAAAGCGAGTTCACATTGAGTGAGCACAACCTACCTCCAACGCCGCTCCTATGCATGGGGCCCCTGTGCCTGACCCATGTGCCAGGGGCTTTCTAGGTGACGGTCACTTTGCAATGTGACCATAAACCAACTTTAACCAATTTGAACTGGTCTTTTGACCAGACCCCCACTTTGGTCACCCAGACTACCAATATCCCTTTGGTAGGTTGTGCCACTTTCACACTCACCCCCTCCGTTCCCCCATGCACCCCTCTCAACACTCCCCACTCCAACTGGATTTCCCTCCCCCTGCTACAGGAGGGGCCAAAGCCAGTGACCCACAATTGGGTACCATACGGCTGGAAGTCAGCAAAACTCCCTGCCTGTTTCAACGCAGCCTCACCCTTTCCCAGACTAGAAATACACATATTGTTCCACATATAAAGAGACTGAGTGGGGCTTGGTAGAGAAGAAAAATTGTGTATGGTAGTCATAGGGCCACAGGAAAACCCCAAGGTTCAAAATCTTAAGAGGCTTAGACCAAATGTCACTTTGATGCTGTACTTTCAATTAGGAACCAGTGGAAAGTTTAACATTGTATCCAGGACACCCAGCTGGGATCTTTTTATGGAAACCAGTACCAGTTCCTGCTACAGTAAACACATCCTGAAAACCAAAAAAATGATCATTTCCAGTTTTAATCTGAGTGGAAGTCTCAACCCAATCCAAATTCAATCCTGTAGCTGCTACCCTGCCAGGAACTTCCAAAAACCCAACAAGCCAACAAGTCCACCATATTCCTGAAACACATTAAGGCAATCCTCCATATAATTTTTTTTTCAGAGAAGCGCCTGAGGTACTGGACCTCACACTTCTTGTGGGTAAAAATGTGCTCACCACACACATTCCAGGGTTTCCCCCTTCAGACTACTACTAGGAGCTAGTCCACCCTCTCCAGGGCCAGCAACACGGGATTTCTACCCAGTAAAAACCCATAATTAAGCGCGTGATTGCCATAGACTTTGGCCCCTTGGCTTTATTACTTTTAGCAAGGAGTTTGGATGGAATGGGGGTATTATTTGTACTCCCAGATCCCCCTCATAACTCAACCAATGAGCCAAGCAAGGAGTTACCAGCCTCAAAATACAATTTGAGACTTTTCTTCACAAACTTGGCAACAGGAAAAAATCCATGTAAGCTCATATTGTCCGGCATTAAACCGGAAAAGTGCCCAAAACCACATTGCCACCTTGTTGTGTACCTAAATTCATTAGATACATTCTTACAGCTAGCCTTTCTTGAAAAATATTGCCTTTCATCACTGGAGCAATCAAACCCCCATGATAGCAGTGCAATGTCCTTAGGCAGAAATCCCCTCCTAGTGGAGGGACTCTCTAGTAGTTTTATAATGGGGGACAAGAACTCATCTCTGAGCTCCTGCAGTTTGGGGAAAAACAACATCAGATGTTTTGTATCATCCCCTTCTGCCCAGATACCGTCCGCACCTTCTGGGTTTTGGTTTTTGCAAAGAGGAAAACCATGTTGCCCAATTTGTTTAGCTTCCAGAATCATTTGTCCCTCAGTCCTTTCTTCAAGGCCGTTAAGGGTAAAGTAGTTAGGATCTATGTTCAGACAATATTTAGTCAATACCAATATATCATTTTTTGGTTTGGGGTAGAACAAGGATTTTTTTCAGAAAATCTCTGATATTTCCTCCTTGGTGTTCTAGGTATCTTCCCCTTTTTGGTTCATTAGACTCCTTATCCCATTCCTCAATAAAATTGAGGTTCCAGATTGAGCCTGTGAGAAGCAATCTTTCCTTAAATATCATTTGGACATTGGCTTTGGTACCTAAGTAACTGCACCAGTTGCCCTTGATACTAGGGGGATATTTCTTCAGACTATTTGATATACCTGAAAGAATAATAGGAGCAATCTTTGTATCAACCTCTTGATGTTCTTCCACATCCTGACCCACATCACCTACTTGACTCAAGCCATCCTTCTGGCTCAAGTCGTCTTTTTGACACTCAAATGCTTTGATCTTCTTGGCAATGATTGCCTGGGTAATTGATACCCAGGTCTTTTTGGTGCCTCCCTGAGTACCAGTACTGAGGAGGACATCTGCATCTGTCTGAAGAGAAGGGGCCTTGGAGATCAGTTGCTGGCGTGCTTGTGCACAAGAGACTTCAACCAAGGGGATCCCCAGCTCCCAGTAGAAATCTGCTCTTTTGACTGATTTCAATCTTCTATGGTCAATGTTGAGCATCATTTGTATAGCTCTATTGACCTCTCTTTGAATTGGATCCATACGCTTCTTATTCAGAGCAAACCATTCTGACCCATATAGGGCTGCCAACATTATGTATGTTTTTACAATGGGGGCCTTGACATACAAGGGTACCTGCTTATTACAAAGGTAACACAAGAATTGACCAACCCTCATGCAAAGCTTCTTCCTCAGTAGCTTGTCATACTCCCCCTTTTCATTATATCCAACCCCAAGGGAATCACCAATGTTAATCCCTAGGTAGACATAGGAAGTTTGGGCATATACAAAACCTTCTGTGAGCCTGAGATTCTCTGATGCCCAGGAGTATTTGGATGGATCCCCAAATTTATTCAGGAAAGCCTGCCTAAGTTCAAGTTACTTCTTGCCATGCATCACCACAGCACATTTATCATGACCCACTTTGATTTTTCCCCATTGATTCACCCAGGAGGTGATAAGGTCACACCCTTTTTGTGCGTCTTCCATGTTTTCAAAGAAAACCGCAGCATCATCTGCATATAGTTTTCCTTTATCAATGTATCCCCCACCTGCATCCTCATTCAACCCACAAATTTCCACTCCCGGGAGCTGATTCAGCAGATCATTTATAAAAATGATAAAAAGGAGCGGAGACAAGGGGCAACCTTCTTTAGTACCTAGCTCCATACCAAAATCAGATGAGTGGGTGTTTCCAACCCTCATCCGGAATTGGCTGGTTTTGTAAGTGTTATTGAGGAAATTGATCATTCCCTCTGGGATCCCAATATGCCTCAATTTGGCCCATAGGGCCTCCTGGGGTACACTAGTAAATGCTTTTTTGAAGTTGATAAACAGGAAAAATGTTGGTTTTCCTACGTTTGCTCGCTGTCTCACCACTTTGGTTAGACAGAGGAATTGGGCAATGCCCTCCTCTTTTTGTTGGAAACCACCTTGATCTTTGGTGAAGAATCCATGATCTGTGAGGGCTTTGCTAATCCTTTCTTCAATGACAGTCATTTTCATTTTGAGAAATGCAGTAGATAGCGTGCTCCCCCGTCTATTATTGAGATCCATAGGATCTTTATTGGGTTTTCTAAGAGATATGACCACATTTTTTGTATCCCTTTTTGCACACCTTTCTTGAACCAGCAATTCATTTAGAATGTGAAGAGAAGCCCTGCCTGCAGGAGTATACAGCCTCTTAAATTCTTTAGTGGGAACAGGTTTATAGACATAGTCCATTGGTTGGAAGAAAGATCCTGCCTTTTTCTTAACAGTCTGGTACCCTTTCCATTCATGGGCCTTAAACCCATCCTCTTTGGTTGAAGTGGCCTTCCATGAGATATGGTTAGGGTCATCTGTTACAATGTCCAGGTCCATATCCCCTATTTGGAAGTCACATAGCAGGGAAGCCTTGCGCAGCAAGGGTTTGGAAGGAACCATGTGAGCACTGTTGTACCCACGTAACTGTTCACGTTCTTGCTTCAATATTTCCTTAAAAATATTGGGAGGCAATCCATCCATTCCTGGAGCCGCATTTTTGTTCATCCTGGCACAGGCATTGAGAAACTCTTTAGGAGAGACTGGGGACCACAGGATGTCCTCAGTCAAGTCAAGCGGATCAACCTCCATTTCCAGACCCTCCCAGGTCTGGGCATTCTGGGATAAACCAATGGAGTCCTTACCTAACTGGCTAAAGTGAGAGAATTCTGCCTTTGCAATTTCCTCATTAGTTATGCAGAGTTTTCCATTCTGCCCCCAGCAGGTGGTAGGCTGGCTTTTCCTCTTAAAATCACTGTTGGGTAGGTTAGCCTTTAGATTCTGATGGAAGTCTCAGGCCTTGTTCTCCCTCATATTTTTGGACAGATTTTCCAACCATTGTTTTTTTGAGTCCCGCTCATGTTTCTTCTGAATCATAGCAGAATTCTTTTCTGAGATCTCAATAAGACACTCATATTTCAGTTGCTGCTGAACAGTCAGGGAGTTCCAAGGAACCCCTGAATATTTGGTCTTAAGCTTCCTTGTTTGTTGCAAGGAGCATGCCACCAGCCTGGGAAGATGGGTGGTCCTTCCTGGGGAAGTAGACCTCCTTATTCCGATGCTAGCAGCACCCCCCATCCAGGATGTTGTGCCACTTGTCAGCAATTTCATCAAGGGACTTGGTCCCATTGAATTCATCCCAATGGTCATGCACTAGGAGCTCAAAGTAATTTCCCTTGAGCAATTTTTTGTCCCATGCCAATTGCATGGGCTCAGCACAGTGGGGGTTGGTACCCCTCTGTAGTTTGAAGCCTACCGCAGCATGGTCACTTAGGCCATAGTAGGCCCTAGCCATATTCCAGTAGACTTTTGATTTGGTACACACCCCTTTGCATTGGAGATTTATCAGCCAATGATCAAGGTCACTACCCTTACAACCGTTTTTTGCAAAGTGAGACAGATTTGACCCAGCAGTTCCCCGCAGGCCCATCAGTCCCTCTGTTTTTTTAGATGCCAGTTTCCCAAGGGAGCTGGAGGGCATGTCAAAGTCCCCTCCAATGGCAATCTTTGTGAATGGATCAGCAGCCAGAAGACTGTTAGACTAAGAGACTCGGATGTCTGAAAGGATTAGGATAGAGGATTTAGACTGTAAAGTAGCGGAGCGGATTAAGGGTAGATAAGGCAAGACCAGTTTCATGACTGAAGTCTTGCAGTAGAGGAGAGTGATAGCTGGCCTACATAGGGCCTGAGTAAATGGCAATAGGAGGGAATTTACTTCTCAATGGAATACCTAAATAAAGTTACAACCCGGATTGCCAGGAGGGACCCAGCCACTATAGGTGGCTCTTACTTTGAGAGAATCATACTGGATGATGAAATTGCAAGGTCCTGGAAAAGACCAATTTAAATAGACAACTGGAGAGTCCCTTACAGGGGGTCTACACTAGAGAGCCCCTCACAGGGGTAATAAGGCAGTAATGACTATAGTGGAGGACAGTGATAACTAATCAACCATGGAAGAAACATGAATCAGTGACAGGTTAAGTGACATGTAATAATAAGTGAGGAGAGTGAGGCTATGAGCAGAAAAACAATATCCAACAAAGACTGTTGATGGTGGTCCACAATGGTAGAAGTTGTTGACGTCTAGTGAGACCATGTTGGCTACCTGATTGTAGATATACCCCCATGACATGCCACACTGACTTGTTGTCAAGCCGCAACACCACAAGGTGCATCAAATGGGGATTCTTTGTTGGTTTCTGATATGCACCCAGGTCATCCCTGACTAGCATACATAGCCCTATAAACCCTTTCCCTGCGGAATGGTTATATGTCCTATAACCAGCCAACTTGGGCTCATGGTTCCAGTATTTATGCAGATGCTTGCCAATGAAAAACACCCCAACATTGGTGCGTCGGGCCAGATCTAGTAGAGCAGCAGACTTATAATTAAACCCATTGCAATTCCAGGCCATGAGCAAAGTGGGAAGCTTAGGTGGAGCTTGGCTCACCTGTGTCTCCACAGGTGAGTCTTCCCCCTCCTTCCTATTGTCCTTCTTGCGCCAGTTTTTATATGGGGACAGCCTCCACTGGAGGGTGGAGAAGCAAGCTTCCTCCATCCGGTCAGGCCTGCGGACCCACTTATTAAGGCAAGTCCGCAAGTAGGTAGTTATCACTCCCGCATTTCAATCTTTGTAAGTTAGGCCCATCAGGGGGCCCAAGCCATTTGCCAGTTCAGGCGCCACCCAAATGTTCAATTTGGGATGGCGGAACCATTGTTGTGCTTTGGCAATCCAATAGACCTTTTGGATTTTTGAGAAAGTCAGACAATTGTGAAATACAAGCCACAAATCTTTGGCTGAACAGTCATTTGTATTGGTCAAGACCAAGCGCTGGGCTGTGGTAGACTCTTTTTGGCAATGCAGTTTCTTAGTTTGACAAAATACATTTTCATTCTCAACCAGGGTTGAGATCAAATCCACTGGGGTTAGCATGCCATTTCTGACCCATCCTTGGACTGGATGTTCAGGAACACCTTTGCCAGGAAAATCCCTAGTAGCTGATGGAGTCCTGTACTGGTAGTGACGCTGCTGCGCTGTCATAGGCGCCACTTCCTTGGACTCATCATCAGTGGTGAGGGCCTCCTGCTTCTCAGGAGAGCCCAATGTTGACCCCTCTTCCACTGTATCAGTTGGGGTGGGAGGTTCAGAGTGTGTCTGGAGGCCAGTCACACTGCCCGTGATAGAGTTAAAAATCTCTTCATCCAAGCTTTGGCCAGGAAGGTTTTCAGGGTCAGTTTGGTATGTGCCAAGTCTGCCCTTTATAGAAAATCCCTTTGGTAGGAAGTTTAAGTCAGTATCAACTGGTCCACCTTTCTTTTTCTGTTCATAGACCCTTTTGGGCATAAACACAGAAACTTTTTGTTGTAGGGGTACCGGGAGGTGAAAGCACATTTTCTTTGCTTCCACTTCCGGTGACCCGCTGTCCAGAACCTTTTGTTTGCCCAGGGCACTCCCTGAACTTTGGGAAACTTTAAGGTTTTTGCTCTACAAGCCCATTTTTTTTTGGCCAACCTCAGAGGTGGCACTGTTAGTTTTGTGAGATCTAATTTCAAGAGCTTCTCTGGCCGGAATATCCTTCCACACAATGATGCCCTCTTTGCTGGTACCCCAGAAGATCTCTAAATTGTTGGATCACCAGTGAAATGTAAATATGAATTGGCCTGGTGATTACCACAGTCAGTGACTAAGCCAATTGCTTGACTCCCCACTACACCTGTTTGCTGGGACTTTGCATGGTAACTGCCCTGCCCAGGGGGAGCAGAATACTCTCCTTGTAGAGTAGAACCGTCTGTACCATTCAAGTCAATGTTAAAGACAGCTAATGGTTTCTGAGAATCTGATCCTGGTTTAATAGTCATGATGGTATTTGTTGGGGTCAGCACCCGCCAGGGTGCCAGATTTGTTTTGGGTTTTGGGGAGCTAATAGTGAAGACACCACAAGTCCGCTTATTAGTAGGCAACAGCAAGTCAGAGACTGCTTTGTTACCTAATCACATCCACTAATTGTGGAGGCCAGGGGAAGATATGTAATCCTCCCCCAAGTGAGGGCCCTGACTGGAGGAGCCCAATATTAAACAGCGCAGCGCACTATTATTAAATTCATTCAAACACATAAGGGGTACACAGAGGTACAGTAGGGTTGGGGGGGATAATGTGGAGGAAAACCACCAATGTGGTTGCCCCACGTATACTTGAGCACATGATCAGTTGCCTGAACAGTGAACAGGTTTTGCAAATTTGTATGGGGAGAGCATTCAAGCACATAGGAGGCACACTAAGGTACAAAAAAGGGTTGAGGGGGATAATGCTATTGCAATACTCCAAGGTGCACGCTTTGCTTTTACCTGAACACATGAACAGATTTCTGGGCAGTGAGCAAGTTTTGTAATGCAGGAGGAGTGGGAACCCAAATCAAGCCCATTTGGGAGTACATTCAATCACATGGAGGTTGCCCATAGGCACAAAAGGGTTGGGGGATAATGCTATCACAATGCACTTGACG
The DNA here is from genome assembly GCA_025617555.3 of Puccinia polysora. Taxonomy (NCBI): domain Eukaryota; kingdom Fungi; phylum Basidiomycota; class Pucciniomycetes; order Pucciniales; family Pucciniaceae; genus Puccinia; species Puccinia polysora. The sequence goes on along the minus strand of CM062636.1, from coordinate 31,900,470 downwards.
CAGTTTCCTTTCTTTTACCTGAACACATGACCAGTTACCTGGACATTGAACAAGTTTTGTAACAGAAGAAATGGGTAGTGAGGGTTTACCCCATAGGAGTAGAACCAATAGAATAATAGTACCCCCAGTGGTCATAAAAGGACCAAGGGAGCAGCCATCTGATTATAAACAAAAGGTGAGGACCCCTCCCCTGGGGGAGGAGCCCCAATATTAACTGGCAGCCCAAAGCCCACAAGGGTGTTATGGACACACTATTCAGCCCATCCCAACAAGCATGACTTGAGGGTGAACAAGGGTGAGGTTCCTCCCCATTCAAGAGGAGGCCCAATGTCAAACAGTAAGCCAGAGGCCCAAAGGCCACAAAAAACCACCAGAAGAGGTAACTATCAGCCAACCTCAAAAGAGGCAGGTAGCCTTAACATGGACCAAAATTGAGACAGTTCCAAGTTTCTCAAAGACCCTAAAGTAAATTCATACCAACTGACAGCAAGATAAGGGGAAGGAGGTACCAGTTTCCATTTTAAAATCTTCTGACGTCAAATACGGAGACCTGAATCCAACTAAGATTTTTCAAATAACAGAAACAACAACCACCACAAAAAACAGGGCGCCACCTGTATGCAGGTGGCAAGTTGTATCTCACCTTTATCCAAGCTATATCTCAAGAAGTATCTCTGTTGTATCTTCAGTTGATCTCATCTCCCTCCTCTGTGATTGACAGAGGTTGTCACATCACCTTCAACTCTACATCCACATATCTTTACCCTACCACACCTTCAATCTCCTCTGGTCCTGGACAGCATCCATGAGTGGAGGTTGACCCAAATTGCTCCACCGAGTTCCAGGGGCAAGTGGAAAACCCATTCAACCTCCAAATCATCATAAATGCTACCTCCAATCACATAACTATGTAATTGCTGGATTGGGAAAATGAACTGAGGAGTGAGCCACCAACTCCAACACACTTTTGGAGTGAAGAATTCACTTTTTCAACCACCAGGTTTCAGTAATCATTTTACTGCCTGTTGAACCAGGGGGATAAAAATTCTCTTGCAGGAACATAGTTTTAAATAACACCCTAGTGACCAGTAACTACATTTTAGTTCCTAATATGACCAAATAGATATAAGCATTATTTGTGCCTTTGAGAATTGAGCTCACAAGTTGAATTGGATTACAGAATTTGGATATTTCTTTCAAATTTATTTTTGATTATTTATTTTTATTTTATTTGTATTTTTTCTCATGTTTTTTTATCTTTTTCTGCAAGAGGTACTCATTGGATGATGTGGGGGAAAAGTAAATGAGTGGTATCTGCTTGAAAACCCATCCTGGTATGGTAGGCTCTTAAATATATATATTTATATTTTATTGTTTTTTTTTCTCCTGTTTTTTTATCTTCTCCTGCTTGAGGGACAAATTGGATGATTTGGGGGAAAAGTGCAGTGGATAGAAAAAAGTCATGGGACTGTTTTACAAAGCATATTCAACAAGGTAAGTTTTTTTTTCAACCTTGTTTAAATTCATTTTATTAATTTATGCACAGCTATTTAAAGTAAAAAGTAAAAAAAATAACTTTTTGAGTCAAAAAAAGAGAAACAATACAGTTGAGAATTGGTTGTGCAACCAGCTTTGATTGACACCCAAACCAACTTGGCAAGGCACCAAGCCAATTTGGAGATGCGCCAACTGGCACTTTAAAGGGCACCAAGATCACTTGGCTGGGTGCCAAGCTAGCTTTTTTGGGCACCACACACACTTTACAAACAAAACCTGGAACTTTGCCAGGCCCCCAGATGGGCTTTATACACCATCAATTTGCAAATGGGGGTGTATATTGCAACCCAAAGTTTTATATTTTTGATGAAAAATGTTGTTTTAGGCCTCTCCCATGGCCGTATACACATATGGTGTGTAAAGTGCATCTGGGCGCCTGTCCAGGTTTGACTTGGCATGTGCCTAGCGGGACTTGGATTGGCGCCCAGGGAGCTTGATTAGGTTAGGCTTTCAGGGATTAAAACTTGGCACCTAATCAGGCTCCCCTTGATTCCAATCAATGCTGGTTGTACCAAAATTGACCAGCCTCCCTCCCCCCAACTTCAAGCCTTTTTTTTTCAAGTATGATCATGTGATTGGTGGGTCAATGCAACCAGCTCTGATCTGCACCAAGATAAACTTGGCCAGGCACCAGACCAATTTGGCCAGGCTCCAAGTTGACATTTGCAAAGCATCAAGAAGGCTTTGCCAGGTGCCAAAATGACTTTGCTAAGTTCCACGTGGGCTTTAGAAAATTTTGGAAAAACTTGGCTCAGCACCCAAACATGCTTTACAGACCATACACATACACCACGGGGCCAACTTGCTGTTGAGCCCCCAGCTCAGCCAACTCTGGTTCTACAGCACTCCCTTAGTGGTGCGCCCGTCAAAGTAACATTGGTGTTCCAAAACATTGAGCGTGGTCAAGGGCTTGCTAACGGCTTGACACCAATTCCACCTCTGCGCAGTTGGGCCCTTGTCAAATTGCTGTCAAGGTTGATCTGACAGCAATTTGACTCAAGGGTCAAAAGGTCCTTGTGGGTTGAATCATTGTCATTCTTGACAATGATTTGACCTTTTTTTTTTGGTTTCCATTTTTGGTACAGGGGGCTTGCCAGATCAAATAAATCATTTATATTTATTTTATTTTAATTTCTAATGTTTTAATCTGTCATAAATATTATTACATTATTTTTTGTTTTTTGTGAGAACATTTTACAGTTGTATTTTAACAATGAAATAGAAAGAAATTTACAAAAATTAAATAAAGAAAGAAAGAAACTTTTGTCAGGTTTTCTCATGTGATGGGGATTGTAAAACAATTGGTGTTTAATATTGATACCCTCAAGCTCCCCAGAACTGTTTATTGCAATCAATTTGTTGAATAAAATCAAGGTTCTTCACAGCTTTCAATGGGTGTGAAGAGGCATGAGATTGAATGTGTGAATTGATTGATTTGTTGATGATGGCAGGGAGACAACAGAAATATGTTATGGATGGATGATGAGGGTGACATGACCACCTGCAATGGGCAAATGAGAGACTGGGTAGCAGAGAGAGGAGATAAGGAGATCAGAGGAGTCAAGCAAAGGGAGAGGGAGGGCCAGAGGAAAAGTACTCAACTCATTTCACCCAGTGAGGCCATGACATTCCAAACAACTGGTGGTAGTAATCTGAGTGATGATTGAGTGGTGTCAGTGGATCAGATAAGGGAAGAAGAGAGGGGGAGTAGGTAGGGAATGAATTGCTCAACCAGTTCCCATGACCAAGAATTCCATCAGGAGACCAAGGGGGCCACCATTAATGGCAAGTGATTGAGTGGTACCCAAGAAGAGACCGGTACCTGTGAGAGGGAGATTCAAAGGAGAGAGAGAGGGGGGTGTTGGATGGATGGATGGATGGATGGATGAGGAGGGAAGGAGGGGATAGGATGGTCAGGTCTTGGTTGGTCTAGAGAGAGGGAAGTAGTAGTAGCAGGCCACCGTGGTGGGATGGATCAAGAGAGGTGGAGTGAGTGAGAGCAATGATGATGATCATTGTCTGTGCAAATCAATAGTCAACCGGTAAACAGCTGATGTCATGGGTCAGAAACCATGACGTCACATGGATCCACCCTGTGCTTCCAGCTGGTGAATCAACCGCAGGGGTGAGGTGATGTTGTCTCAACCCCAACGGCAAGTCACTGACAGCCACCCCTGCTGGTGATTCAACCGCAGGGGCAAATTGCCGTTACAAAAACTCTGACCACCCGTCACCAACCAGGCAACTGGTGGATTGAGGCATGGGTTGGTCAACCATCATTTGTTGTTTGGTTGACCGTTGGCCAACCCGGTTGTCAAAATGTCAGGCAGTCAATACGCGCACCGTTGAATTGACCCTTGTTGTTGGCTCCGCGGTCCTCAAAGGCCAAAAGTGGCCCCGTGGTGTACACATACATGTGCATGGTTTCCAAAAGCAGTTTTATATGTCAAAGGTATGTACCACATCAAATCATTGCATGAAAGAGCTTTTATGTCAATGGTATTGGTACAGTTATTTTGATAATAATTTCACAATATAAAGTGTATTTTGATGCAGGGGAAGATAATTAAAACACTTTGGACATGACCAAAATTTAATGATATTTAGGTGATTTTACAACACAGGTATGTCTGATGAAAAAAATATTTCAAGTAGGATATCCTTGCAAGAGTCTATGAATTAAAGTAGTGAGAGTTGAACATTCTACTATCACAAGAATCAATATTGAAACATGACTTTAGATCTACAAATAATTTAATGTATGAGTTTAGACATTATGAAGGCAAGTTCAATTGGAGGCTGCATATTCAAAAGCTTTTTGCCCTCTGGAGAAAGGGAAGAAATCAAATCAGGATGATAACAGTTGCTGGGGAGTCTTGTTGGCACCTTTGTAAGTTTTTCTTGGAGGTTGGAAGGTTTCCTCATCATCCACATTAAATGACCACGTTTGTACTGTCTACCAAGTCTCTCAGCTTTCATGTTGTCAAATTTTTTATCTATTTTGTGACCAAGGGCAGAGAAACCTTGAAATCGTCATTTGCACAGGACCTTCTGGAAGACCTTTTCATTGGAGACCTCAGTGTCAGAGAAACATTGTGTTTCACTGAATATACTGGAATGATTTTCTGGTAATCCAAGTGATTCCAAGATCTCTGATTGTTGATATGAGAGCTGTAGGCAGAGAGTAAAAACTATGTGAAAAAAATGGGGTAAAAAATAACATGGAATGATAGGGAGTAATTGCTTACTTTTTTGAGCCATCTGGATTTTCTTGTCTGATTTTGTTTTTCTGCATGGGCTTCTGAAAGATATTTTCCAGACTTAATATTGGATCTCCTGCCCATGAACCACCTCTTGAGGACAATGGTAAGGTTGAATTTGGTGTTATGCACTGAGTTGAATGGGTAGTTTTGAAATGCACCATGTACATGGGCATGGTTCCAATGTTTAATGATGAGTCCCATAAACAACTGGTTCCAATGCAATTCCCAAGGCTCAGACCAATTGAAACCACAGCAAGGAAAGTTGATTTGTGCAAGGTCTTGAAGAAAAACCTCTCTTTCTAGGATTGATATGCCATGTAGTAGACATGAAGACTTGGATGGGACTAGAGAGGTATTTGAGTGACTCTGTTGATGAATGCAAGACGATGGCAGTGATTGAACCTGGGATTGTTGTAGGGAATTGGGGATTTGTTGCCAGTGAGTATCTGTTGACTTGGTGATATTTATCACAACTCTACAGTAGGATGACAGACATTGAGAGAAGTGGGAGTTGGAGCCAGGGACACTTCTGGAAACAGCTTGATTGAAGAGTCTGGGGTTTTTTGATGGGGCTCCATTCAAGAGGTATTGTACCATGATGGGTTGTTTTTTTTTTGCACTGCATGATTATCAAAGTAGGAGAGCATGGTCAGCATTCAATAATTGCAAAGCACAGGGGGATGATGACTTGAATGTTAAAAAAGGTGGAATTTTGCCAATGGACAGCCACCATTGCAGCAGGCTCATGGTCAGCAACCATTGGGGCAACCATTGGGGCAAGCTAATGGTTGGCGACCATTAGGGCAAGCTAATGGTTGGCGACCATTAGGGCAAGCTAATGGTTGGCAACCATTGGGGCAAGCTAATGGTTGGCAACCATTGGCGCAAGCTAATGGTCAGTGACCATGTTGGAAACCATTGGGGAAAGCTAATGGTAAGCAACCATTGGGGCAAGCTCATGGTCACCAACCATTTGGGCAAGCTCATGGTCACCAACAATTGGGGCAAGCTCAGCCTAAGCTAATGGACAATAACCATGAGGCTAAGTTAATGGATGGTGACCATTGATAGTGAGTCACTCCTCAATGCATATATGCATATCAGGTAGTGTATAAGATGTGGGTGGGTAGTGCACCCAGCACCCAATTGATGAATCCCTCCATCATTTGATGAATCCATCAATCCATCCATCCATCCATCCATCCATCCATCCATCCATCCATCCATCCATCCATCCATCCATCCATCCATCCATCCATCCATCCATCCATCCATCCATCAATTGATATGAAGACAGCCAAATGGAAGATATGCCAATGTCTGGAATTCAAATGTGGCAAGGGCACATATGATGAAGATGGAAACAAAAAGATAGGAAAGGCTTTTTCTCCCTCTGCCTTCAAGAAACATCAGGTGGCTATAAGCAGACTCAATCAGGCCCTGCAATTCACAAAAGATATATTGCCATTACAAGGGAGCAGTCATGTAAGTGGAGAGGAGGGATGGGAAAATAGTTAACACTGTACATTCATGTGCTGATCTTCTGATTTGCCTGCTATAATGATTTTCAGGTTTCCAACAATCCAGCAAGGAATGAAAGCAAAGAGCAGATTCAGATTCCACTTCACCGGGGAGGGCACTTGTTCAATTCTCAACACCTCAAGTATAACTCTTTTCATCTACTCCCAAGGCGCAGTCTGCTTGTGCTTCTCCAATCTGCAAAAATGTGCCTTGTTCATCAACTTAGTGACTTGGAAATCACAGATTTCTTGAAGACAGAGCGGGAGAAGATTAAGAATCTGGGGAGGGAATTCAATTTTGATTCAAATAACATCATGAAGGCAATACCTCAAAGCAAAGTCACTCTAATTCAAAGGCTAGGTTTTGAGCCCACCCTGGAAACAAGGATATGCTTTCCAGAATGCTTCAAGCTGTATCCAATCCCAGACAAATCGGACAACCAAGCATCAATTGTCAAGAAATGTACTGCCAAGTTCTATTCCACTAGCAAAATCTTTGTGCGCCAAACTGGTAATGAGCAGGGCATGTACTGTGAAACAGAATTGCTGATGAAGACCAGTGGGAAACATAGCAGACCCATCAAACCAGCTCAAACATTCCATTATCAAAGCTTGAAGGCCTGGCTTGGTAGAAAATTATGGTTTGCAGATTATGAAAAGCTCATTGAAAGCAATCTTCATAATAAAAACCTCAATTCAAATGTGGTGAGCAATGTTTGGGATGGCTTAGTTTAGCGCAACTTTGTTGGAGGCGCAGAAAAGAAGAGGAAATTTACCCAACAACCAGGGAACCTTGTCTTCAGTCTCTATGTGGATTGGTTCAACCCATTTGGAAATAAGGTTGGGCACAAATCAATCTCAGTGGGAGCAGTGATCTTGATCTGTCTCAACATTCCACTAGCGGAACGTTACAAGATAGAGAATGTTTTCCTTTATTGTATTATCCCTGGGCCCAAGGAAGGCAAAGTGGGAGAAATCAACCACATTCTAGATCCATTGGTTGATGAAATCAAGGACCTCTGGGAAGGAGTATGGTTTTCTGAAACCAGCCAGTTTCCTCAAGGTAGGGAGATATTTTTTGCACTGTTCTCATTGATTGGGGATTTGCCAGCTATGCGCAAGGTAGCAGGATTCTCTGGTCATTCTTCAACCATTTTCTGCTCATATTGTCAAATTACAAAGGACAAGATCAATGATCCAAATGTCAAGGAGTTCCAGCCAAGGAGAAATGCCAAGCACATGAAGAATGCCAAGAAGTGGGAGGAATGTCAGACATCATGGGAGCAAGATCAAATTACCAAGGAGAAGGGGGTCAGAGCAAGCTGTTTGAACAGGCTTCCATATTGGGCCCAATAGAATATTCAGTAATAGAGCTCATGCATGGGTGGATTTTGGGAAATCTCAAGGATCATAGCATGAGTTATCTTAACATTGCTCTAGCTGGAGAAGAATTGGGGAAGGAAAAAATCCAAGAGAAGAACAGAGGAGAGAAAACTGGATCGGAAAGCATCATTGGAAAGGCAAAGAGAAGGATGTCTCCTGAAGATCAATCAGAGCAGGGTGATCACAACCAGAGAAGTCCCAAGAGACGGCTTAATGACAGAAATCTGAGTGCAATTACACAAATAATTGAAGAAAGCTCAACAAGTCAATCCAGACAATATGAATTGAGGTCTTCACAGGCTGGGAAATCATCACCAGCCTCACAGAAAAGCAAGAAATCTCAACCATCTTCTGAATATACTAGTACTCACTTGTATTCTTTAAGAAGGAGAATCATTGGGAGCTTGGGAAGTTCACAAAGTATAGCCAGTCAAGGAAGCCACACAAGTACTCTGAAGCTGATGGGGGGTGAGGGAAGCAGTCCAGTGAACAAGGATTATGACAGAGGGAAAGCAGCTCAAGTGGAATCATCCATCCAAGGGCCTCAATTAATGCTTCATGATTTGAGGCGCATCCAACAGGTTATTCAGGACACAAAGGTGCCATCATTGATGACAAGGGTACCAAAGAATGTTGGATTTCATGGTGCAGGATCCCTCAAGGCCACAGAGTGGCTGACACTCTACATGGTTTACTATCCCCTTGCTATGATTCCTTTGTGGAGTGGTAATCATAGACCTGGTATTGATCACATTGGCTCAATAAAAATCTTGAAGGACTCAACAGTGCTTCTCATTTACATAACCAACATTTTAATGAAGCATCATATTTCAAACCAAGATATCATGGAGGTTGAATGACTAATGCTGGAATATTGTCAAACACTAAGGACTGGATGGCCACAACAAAGGAGTATACCCAATGTGCACATTACTCAGCATTACCCGGAAGTGATCAAAAGGTTTGGTCCACCAATGGCCATGGCAGCCTGGGCCCATGAAAGGTTGAATGGTATCTTGGGAAGGATACCAAAAGAGCAATTGCACAGGTGAGCTCACTAAGAATCATGCTGTACACCGTCCTTTTTACTGGGCAAAAAAAGCAAATAATAAATGAATTTATTACAGGTGATATACATGGTACAATCATGAAGACATGTATATCAAGGAGTCAATATTCAATTTTATTGATCCAGTCCAAGGTAATTAACAAGGGAAAATAAAACTCAAATCCCCGCTTCAGCCTCACCCCATTAGACCCAGAAATCCATTGATTATGGATACAAGAGGTTGGAAGATTGGGTCTGCAACAGGATGTGTCTCTTGATTACAATGTGCACAAAATCAACAGTACCTTGATACATCATAAAAGATTTACAGTGAAACGGCTGGATCAAGGTAAAAATCACTCCAATTCCTATGTGGAGATCATGCAGGATGAACTCTGTTCATTTGGTCAAATCACCAAGCTCTTTGTGAAATCAGAAGGTGGGGATGTTTGGTTTGTGATTCAGTTATTTCAAGATGCACATGCAGAAGATGCCAAAGATCCATACACAGCCCACCCCAACTTGAATGTGCAAGTGGTCTCAACAGATCTAAGGGAGACTGTGGTGATGATGGGAAAGGATATAGTGGGCCATGTGGCTGTTTTGGAAAATTTTGCGGGGACATTTGATTATCCAGGCAAGACAATGACTTTGGTTTCCCCGGCACAAGTAGTGAGTTGCCCTTTTAGCTGATATGAGGACAAGGTCAAAACTGATTGTGGAATGTGCAGGGATGGATTTCAACATGAAATTACCCATGGTGTTTGGCCTATGGGTGACTTGAAACCTTAGCAAGTATCAACAAGCATCATTTGAGGAAACATGGATGAGTGGACACCAAACACCAACCATATGACACTTTGTGTGGACAAGAACGGGGCCTAAAGGATGATGAAATGGAGATTAGATGTGAGGTTGGTAGACATAATATTTGTAACAACAGAATCTTGGATATTAAAATTTTCATCATGCATTGTATTAGTTTCCAATGAATTGGAAAGACAAATCCTCAGTTGTCAAATGTTTACAATTGGGGAATGATGAAGGAGGAGGGTAGGAATATAAATAAGAAATCCTCTTATCTCACATTGATAATCATCCTACATCTGTTCTTTCCCTCATACCAATCACCCGGTCTAACCATCAAGTTATCTGTTCATACTCTCTCACAGTTAAACAATGCTATCTCACACACTCACCATCTATCCCTATAACAATATTGATTTTTCAAGGTTTGGAAAATCCTGACTTCAACCCTCTACAAAATCAATTCAGTCCCAGGCATTGGCTCTGAAACTTAACCATAAGCTGCATGTTGCCTTGCCTCTCCCACCAGCCATAGGGCCCTCCTCCTCAAATTTGGGGCATTACGGACTAGTGCTATAGTATTACATTATACCCTTAGCCAACCCTTGAATATTAATTATTTATCATGCCAGACCAAAGTGCCCATACCTTGCAACCTGCTGCAGCTGGTCAAGACACTCCAATGCTGCCTGAAGAGACAATATCCTCTGGTGTGCAAGAGAAAGTGTCCTCTGGTTTGCAATATCATGAGGGACTCCTGGATGACTTCCTCAGGGGGGTTCCCCCAGATGTGAATACTATACCAGTATCAGGTGAGCAGTATGATTGAACTGGGAAGTCCACTAATTTCATTAACACAGAGATGCTGATTGTGATGGGTTTAGTAGACATGAATGATTGCACTTCTCAATCTAGGATTGGACTGACCAACCTTTCTGAAAAGCAAAAACTTGACAAGGAGACTTTAGACCGCGAATTGAGACAAGTGTGCCGGATGGTCACCAAAACCCCCCTTCCCAGTCAATCTAGTACAATCTCACATTCTTTACGGCAATGGGTCCGCTTTTTGATGGGCATGCCAGCAAATGTAATGAACTTCCCCTCACCTCGCTCTCCTGAAGAAATACTGAAATGGGAACAGTGGGCTCCTATGAGGGCACAGCGGGTCATGGCACATCTGGAGTCTGTCCGGACAGAACATGGAAAGGCAAATCAGGCGGATGGGCAGCTGCAATACAATGAAGAAGTGGCTAGACTCAGAAACAACATTGTACCCCCACAATTCCACCCAGCACCCAATGTGCCATCAACCAACAATTTCCCATGGAGTGCTAAGGTAACATGTGAGAGAGATGTGCAAAAGGAAGGTTTCTCAAGGATTATGTTTGAGTGGCATGCAAGGTCCCTTGTATCATTGGGCTGGAATGCGGCAATAGGTGCCATCATGGTCCAGCATTACTCAAACTGAAAAAAGGCGCAACCTGGTATGGTGTGGGGTGGAATGGAGAACATGAGCGCATTATTGGAGAGATGGGTCCTGGGGCAGGGAAAAGAAATACAGCAAGCGGAACTATTAGGATCAAAGTTGCAAGAAAATAAAATTACCAAGGCCCAATGCACATCCATCCAGCAAGCCAAAAATAAGGTTAGAGCATGAGTCTTGGGGGTTTGTATTCAAAGAATAGATGCTGATGGTGTGTGTTGGTTTGCGTTACAGATAAGTGAAAAGCGTTTTCACACAGCCCGCAAATACCTTCCCAAAGGAGCAGCATAAGTCATTGCAATATTTGACCGTGTGGATGTTGTTTCTGATTGGGAGGAGGATAAAGATGGCACTCACACAACCATTGAAACCCCCTGGAGAAGCTGTGAACTAAATGATCTAACTCAACTCCTAGATGAAATAGCATTATGAGTTGCTATGAAGCACCAAGAAATCAAGCAGTTGAGTTCACTACTTGATCGTGTGTCAGTCAAGGTGAAATCCAAAGAATTCACCCTCCTTGAATGCCCAAAAAAGCTTCCAATTGATGCTTATCACCCTGCAGCACTGCAAGCCCTTTCAGAAATTGACCTCAAACTTGTGGCTCCTTGTGACAACTCAAAAATTGTTGCAGCAATCACCTTACTATCAGAAAAAATCAAGAAGAAGCCTTTTACCACAATTGGAATATTTCCAGATCATACCCCCAAGGCAAGTGGATTGCGCCAACAATAGTTGACACTTGGGTGGTCTTTTTTTCTTCCTGTATCTTGAGAGCCTTTCTGTTCTTATATTTCTTAATGAAAAAAAAGTTGATATAAAAGTTTCAGTGTTTATGTTTCTGTAAGTGATGCATGAGTTTAAGACATTCCATTCAATCTTGTGAATTTGGGATAACACATACCTGGATGAAACAATTATTGTGTTTTTAAGAATGCTTGGACTGGGCAACAATTTTTTTTGGGTTTAATCAATTTTTGCCCAAGTTTAATCACAGTTTTTTGAGCCAATTTTTTGGATTACAAAAATGGTTGCCATCCATAGAGCTATCACAATGCATCTGACCCATTGGGAAAGTGAGAGCTCTATGAATGAACTTTGCATGCCTCACATTACCAGATGCTTACAGTGGACTACAACAATGGTCACCATCCATAGAGCTATCACAATGCATCTGGCCAATGGTTCAGATGAATGAAAAGTGTGCATGGACTTTGAGTCTCTCACTTTCACAGATGCTCATGGGACTCAGCTCACCGCAATGTCACATTATGAACTAATTTATCAAGAATTAAGTTGCATAAGGCATACATGAATTGATTTATAAGCATGATGATTAAAAGAAATGGAGAAAGAAAAGCTAGTACACTAAGATACTGATAAATTTGGGATAGCTGAAATAGAAACATTAGATTTGCAAGGTAAACTAAATACAGGATTATCAGTTGAAGGGTTTTGGGACAGCCAATGATCACTGAAATCAAGGACAAGACATTTTGCCAAGTCCATGCGGGATACCTGTGTTCCTGGCTGAAATTCACAGCTGAAAAAGCAGTCTTGGATAAGCTGCACTATGTAAGCATTTGTCTGCTTCCATACTTGTTCCTTGATGTCCTTGGGCTCTAGCTTGTTGGCTTTGGAGACAAGGCTCAGGAGCTGGAGGGATTGAACCAGGGGAAATTTCCTAATGTCTGATGGTATCAGCAAGAGGCCACGTACTCCCGCTACAAGGTAGGCCACAAGGATGTGGTAGTAGGGTAGGGATGTGATGGTGACCATGATGGTGTTGAACTTGGCCTGCTGTGGTGCCACTGCTGTGGAGGACCCCTCCAATCAAATTTTTTTTCGCAGGAGAACAAAGGCAATGAGCATGTGGTAGATGTTGTCAAACAATTTTTCCAGGGAGTTGAAGCCAGATTCCTGACTAGGGCTGTCAACTGGCTGTCCTTCAATCCAAGCCATGTCTTCATGTGAGCCAAGACAAGTGGCAAAATAATTAATGATTGAGATATCACGGCTTGCCTCATCTTCAGTACCTGGTGGTTGGATAAATGCTGGTGGCTGGGTGAGCTCTCTTGAGATCAGGAGGATTGATTGGAACCATAATTGTGCCCATCTAACCTGTGAAAACTCTGGAGGGTGAGTAAGGTGGATCCAGAGATTGTGCAGCTTAGAACCTATGGTTGTGGCTGGTGGGGGTGGTGACCGGGGTAGAAGAGGCAGAGAAAATACATCTGGCATGTAATATGGCTCAGATGTGTGAGGTGGGAAGGGATTTGCATCTGTAGGAATGAGGAGAGGTTGGCTACTGTGAGGGCAAAAGATCCCAGTGGAATCAAGCTTACCACTTGTAGCCAATTGACTGATCCATTCCTTAATACCAGCACTTATGGTGTTAAAAAGGATTGTGTGAGATAGCAATTGATGGTAAGATCCCCATTCTTTGTGGTCTTTTGCACATAATCCAAAGAGGTGCACTGCTGCCTCAACAGAACTCTTGTAGCACTTTGAGTTGATGATGACATTTGCAAAGGGTTGAATGGCTTCTTGGAGTTCAGCCGGGTATTTTTTGAACAGTGTAGGTGTATCTATGGAGGGAGCTAAAGTTATTGGCAATCAGGGAAGGTATTTGGATGGATGTGATGGAAGTGACTTACCGGGGTCATTTTCAGGATCAGCGGCAGAGGGAAGGGTATCCCCCTTGGTAGGTTGGGATTCTGTTACCATTGGTGTAGCATTGGGTTCAAGGGGAGTGGTGATGGCGGCCTGCTCTGCTGGGACTTCAGGGGTAAAGAGTGGATTTTGGGATTCTTTGGAGGGCACTTCATTTGGAGCAGCTTGTGTGGGCGGAGTAGGGGGGCCTGGGGTACTTTCCTCTTCATCACTTTCCATCAAGGGCGCCAATTTATGCCTCTTCTTTTTGGGATTGGCAGATGCAGTTTCAGCCCGTCTTTTGGCGAGAAGTTTCCCTGACCCAATCTGAACCTCCTCCTCAGGAGGGAGGTCATCACTGTTTTCAACCACTGGTGAAGGACACAATGAGGATCAGCAAGGGATTAGAATAGCATTCAAGTGTTTCAACTCACAGTCCATTGCATCTTGAAGACCCTTACAGGCCTTGAATGCCATGTCTTGCACTGATTGTGGCAGTGATTTTTCATTGGCCATTTTAAGGAGCTTTGCCATTTGCCGCTTGCTATTAGCGAGGAAGTTAGACTTTGAGACAACTGAGGCTTCCTGTGTGCTCATCAAGCCACCGGTCTGGGCTGGGGCTGGGGGTGGGTGTGCAGCATGGCGGCTTGATGATGATTCCATGCCAACAACTTCAACCCATGGTGGGGGTGGTGGAAGAGAGGCTACGGGAGGTCTGTTCAGTAGTTGAGGCAAACATGACAAAGTGAAAAGAGGACTCACGGTCTGGAGTGATGATTTCTGGGCAATCAGCAGTTGGTTGATCTCCAGTGGGCTCAGTGGGCTGGGCAGACAGAATTGAGGGTGGGGGTTTGGTGTGCACTGGATCAGCAGTTGGTTGATCTCCAGTGGGGTCAGTGGGCTGGGCAGAGGGAATTGAGGGTGTGGGTTTGCTGTGTGCAGGTGATGTAGACATAGTGGAGAAGTCTTGTGGTGATGGTATGGATGGATGGATGGTATGGATGGATGGATGGTATGGATGGATGGATGGTATGGATGGATGGATGGTATGGATGGATGGATGGATGGATGGATGGATGGATGGATGGATGGATGGATGGATGGATGTATGGATGGATGGATGGATGGATGGATGGATGGATCAGATGATGGAGGGAGGGATGGAGGGAGGGAGGGATTGATTTTTCAATTGGGTGCACTATCCACCCACACCTTATACACTACCTTGTATGCATTTATGCATTGAGGGGTGACTCACCCTCAATGGTTGCCATCCATTACCTTAGCCTCATGGTTGCTGTTCATTAGCTTAGGGTGAGCTTGCCCCAATGGTTGCTGACCATTAGCTTGCCCCAATGGTTTCCAACCATTAGCCTTCCCCAATGGTTGCTGACCATTAGCTTTCCCCAATGGTCACTGACCATTAGAATGCCCCAATGATTGCCAACCATTAGCGTGCCCCAATGGTTGCTGACCATTAGCTTTCCCCTCATGGTTGCTGGCCATTAGCTTGAAGCAATGGTTGCCAACCATTAGCTTGCCCCAATGGTCATCAACCATTAGCATGTAACCCAATGGTTGCCGACCATTAGCTTTCCCCAATGGTCATCCACCATTAGTGTGTAACCCAATTGTTTCTGACCATTAGCTTGCCCAAATGGTTTCCAACATGGTCACTGACCATTAGCTTTCCCCAATGGTTGCCAACCATTAGCTTTCCCCAATGGTCACCAACCATTAGCTTGCTCCAATGGTTGCCAACCATTAGCTTGCTCCAATTGTCATCAATCATTAGCGTTCAACCCAATGGTTTCTGACCATTAGCTTTCCCCAATGGTCACCAACCATTAGCTTGCTCCAATGGTCATCAATCATTAGTGTGCAACCCAATGGTTTCTGACCATTAGCTTGCCCCAATGGTTGCCAACCATGGGCAAGCTTGAAGGTTGTCTGTCACCAAGATGCCTGCACCCTACTGTTTCTGTTTGAAATTCTGTGCAAGCAGCTTGAGAAAAAAACATGCATGATATCAATGCCAACCCCCCCAGGAGGTGTGTCAAAATGAAGCTTCAAAACAGGTGTCTCTTGAGTTATGCCCACACCCTTGCACAAGCCAAAAAAATTGCAGTTGAGCCCTTGTAGGCACAGATTGAACAACCTCATTATTTCCTATGCACCATGATCCTTTCAGGAGTTGTACGCTGGCCTCCCAGCGTACAACTCCATTTTGGGTTCCTTCACAAGGGTGTGGGCATATTAAGCCAGTTTGGATCTACAGCTTATTTTATGCCCACACCCTTGTGTAGCACTCAAACGCCAAGCTGGAACTTGGCCACCCACTTGCACCACCTCATTATGTCCTATAATAATGAGCCTTTCAGGAGTTGTACGCTGGCCGCCCAGTGTACAACTCCATGTTATGTTCCTTCACAAGGCTGTGGGCATATCAAGCCAGTTTTGATCCACATCTTATTTTATGCCCACACCCTTGTGTAGCACTCAAAAGCCAAGCTGAACCTTGGCCGCGGGATTGCACAACCTCATTATGTCCTATGCACCATGGTCCTTTCAGGATTTGTATGCTTTCCCCCCAGCATACAACTCCATTTTGGGTTCCTTCACAAGGGTGTGGGCATATCAAGCCAGTTTTGATCCACAGCTTATTTTATGCCCACACCCTGGTATAGCACTCAAAAGCCAAGCTGGACCTTGGCCACGGGATTGCACAACCTCATTATGTCCTATGCTCCATGGTCCTTTCAGGAGTTGTATGCTTGCCTCCCAGCGTACAACTCCATTTTGGGTTCCTTCACCAGCATCCTTTTCCATTCATCCCATGTAGATCTGTCAAAAATGGAGCTTTAAGCTTGCCACCCAGCACACAAGTTTATTTCAGACCCTCTCAAATCAATCTGTGGCAGACCATTTACCACAATTGACACAAGTGAGACGTCAACCCTCCCACCCTTATGCATACTTCCACAATGAGAATTTGGATAACCCTGAATGTAATGATGTCATATGCCACTCATTTCAAGAACTGTATATATTTTGTTCAAAAATGGTTTACATCATCCGCATGAGACTATGACATGTCTTGACACAAATCCCTACCACAGAGCCGCCTCCTGGTCAGCTCAAAGATATAAGTACTCACCTTCACATGCTTTTTTCCCCCCTCACAATCATTTCTCTTCTCACAATCTCCCACATATTCCATCCATCCGTCTATTAAATCCCTTACTCATCACATTGCTTCATCAAACCTTATCCATGGCTTCCTTCACTGCTAAGTGTCTTGGCCTCCTCAAAACCACCCTCACCTTGATTCCTGAAACTGTTCTTCCCTATCTCATTTCCAACTTATCAATTCATTGGGTCTCCCTTCTTTTCCAAGATGGAAAACTTGTTGTCAGAATCCCAACCCTAGAACAACCTGTGGGCTCCTTACCACTTCCCCTGTCACGTCTTCTTCTCCCTTATATCCCCAATCAAACATCATTTGGCCCTTTTGGGAAATTCCCTTTGGAATTTCCCAACCAGACAGATTCACAGATCTTTTTTGAGGCAGTTCTGCATGTCTCCTCCCAGCCTGTTGTCACATTCAATTTGGTATTATTGATATTTTTCAGCAAACATGATCTCATGGCCATCACCACCTCCATTGTTTCCTCATTCATTACCCTTGAACGCCCTCCACAATACAATCCCACAAAACACAACTCCATTTCCCTTTCCAACCTTGCCACAGAAATTTTAGACCTCCCGTCTGCTATCAAAGAGCTACATTACAACCCCACTCTACTCAAGGTGCCCAGTGGGTGTGATCTGGACCCTGTTTCTCCTCCTGCCAATGTCATCAAAACCCCATTTCTACCACATCAGTCTCAAGGACTTGCTTTCCTCCTTGATAGGGAATCACCACATGCTGCATCCACCTTGGCTTTGTGGAAGAAGACCCCAATTGATAGTGGTGCACTATGGGAGAACAAGATCACTGGTGAGAGCATAGCTCTTTCAAGGGGTGAGGACATTCCAGAATCCCCACTTGGATTTATCCTGGCCGATGACATGGGTCTTGGTAAAACAATACAATCAATTTCACTTATTGCAACCACCTTGCTGCAAGCCCGCACCTATGGCCTTCCCTTGGATCCCCCCCCTGAAAAACCTCCACATCAAGCCACACTGATGATAACCTGCCCACACCTCCTGAAGAATTGGAAAAGAGAGATTATGAAGCATACGCAGTCAAAGTCTTTCAAGTTTCTCACCTACCATGGAAAATGGCGGCATCAGACCATGGATGGTCAACTGGAACATGCAGATGTGATTCTCACATCATATCACCTGGTGTTGTCGGAATACAACAAAATGCAAGCCAACCGCCACACCCCACGCTCCATTATCTTCTCCAGAAAATGGTTCAGGATTATTTTGGATAAGGCACAGTAAATCCAACCTTCATTTTTCCATCTTTCCTACCCAAGTATTTTTTTTTGGACCAAACTGACTGCAATTCACTTGCATGACAGCACTATCCAAAATACCAAGGCCATGCTTTCCCAAGCGGTCACCCAGGTTGCCACCAATCATAGAGTTTGTCTCACAGGAACGCCTGTGCAAAACTGCCTTCAAGATATCCTCTCTCTCCTTAGCTTCCTGGGTATCAGTCTAGAAAATGAGTACAGTGACTGGGCAACTACCCTTTTGCCCCACCTAAAAGCAGGGGACTTTGCCCCAATACAAATGGTCCTCCAACACACCACCCTTTGAAGGACCAAGGTTGATGAGCTGTCAAATCTCCCCAGTATTACTCACAACTACATCAAGACACCACTCTCACCTGCAGCGGAAGACTTCTACTGCCAACTCCAGGACCAATTCATTTCTAAGATCAGGAATGAGCTGCCTGCTGATGGATCCATGCCAATGAGGTTTTCACTCCTCAAAGATCTTGGCCAGCTCATAGGAGCATGTAATCATCCCGTTTTGGCAGACCCCAATGTCATCATGGACCAAAATGGACAATTCATCCTTCCAGAAGAATTGGGTCCCAAGGATCACAGCACGGGAGTTGAAACAATTTTCCACCACATTGATATTGACACCTGCGTTGAGAGCTCCAAAATTAAACAGCTTGTAGGGATGATTCAGCCAGGATCAGTGGTGGTAGCTGGAGCAAGCAAAGTTGTGGTCTTCTCGTGTTGGACACGTTATCTTGATCTGTAAGCTGGTTGTCTTTTTCTCCTGTTTCCAATGAGACCCCACTCAAAAGTCCATTTTCTCCCCTCATGTGCAGGATTGGAATGACACTAGATGAATATAGAATCTCCTCCTTTTGACTGGATGGAGGTTTAACGGCAAAACAGCAAGAATCAATTCTTGAGCAGTTTTCAGCAAGTAGCACAACTTATGTGCTTCTTGCCTCCATTCAGGCGGCTGGTGTTGGAATCAACATCACATCAGCCAATTTTGTATTCATCATGGTAAGCACCCAATACTTTCTAGAATTTTGTCATTTACTTAGTCTACATTCATTTGATCTACATAGGAACCCCGTTGGAACCCTACAACCCAGGCACAGGCAGTTGATCCGCTGCATCAAATGAGTCAAACAAGGCCAGTGCAGGTTTATTACCTCATTGCACCCAATACCATTGAGGAGAATATTCAAAAGGTAATGTCCTCATACTCCACTCATCATATGCACCTCACTGAATTTTCCATCTCTCCTTCAGATTCAGAAATGCAAGGAGCAACTTGCCCAGTAAGTCTTTTTTTCCTGGAAATATATCCACCAACCTTACAGTTGGCTGATTCAGGAAATTGTGCTCATATCATATTCAGGTCAACTATTCTCACCACCAGGAATTGGAGGGAAGTGTTCCAATCCCTGCAGGATGACACCTAAATCCCCTCTCCCTTAGCTTCTCATCTCCTTTCTCCCAATCTCACTCATATGATTGTTGTCTTCCCTCCTCACTATCCTGTACATTACTCTTGCATCACAATTCTTGAGAAGTACAATTTTTTCACTATGCCATGAGTAACTTTGCTCACAATTCACATCACGCATGTTGTGCCACTGCGTGTCACCAATACTCCCATATGTGTAAATAAGATGTTACACTGTGTGACATTGTGTGGTACACTCTTGTCCTTGATGTGAAACTGGCAGGAGAATAAATGGTTGGAAACCATTAAGGAGAACATTGGTCACCATCCATGAGGCATTCTCATGGTCGCAGTTGCTCATCAGAAGCAATTGTCATCATCCATAAAGAACTTCAAAGGTCGGCAACCATTAACAAGCACATTGGTAACTGTCCATGAGGCATTCTAATGGTAATAGTTGCTCATGAGAATAAATTGTCATCATCCATAAAGAACTTCAATGGTCGGCAACCATTAAGAAGAACATTGGTCACCATCCATGAGGCATTCTAATGGTCACAGTTGCTCATGACAATCAATTGTCATCATCCATAAAGAACTGCAATGGTCAGAGATCATTAAGAAGAACATTGGTCACCGTCCATGAGGCATTCTAATGGTTGCAGTCTGTCACAAGAAGCACTTTTCATCATCCATAAATGTGCTAGATTATTTTTCAGCTAATGCAGCAAGTCATCAAGGCTTACATATGCACAGGTCTATCCCCAGATAATGCAAGCCACATGCATCACACCAGCATGACACACAAATGACTATGGATCTGCATGTTGCATCATGTAGACATGGTCAGCAGCCATGTTTGTTTGGTTGGTTGCAGCAAGAAAAATGAAACAAGTCTTCTTGTCAATGGCTATAAATAACCCTCCCTTCCCTCAGGTTTTTCCCCTTTTCTTCATTCCCCAATACCCCTTGAGCCAGCTTCACACATTTTTCCCATCTATTTATTAATCCACTCACAATGGCATCCACTGCTCCTACACAAGCAATCCCACCTTCAGGTTTTGTATTTCATCAAATTGAAATAACAATCCCTACCAACCTTGGCATCCATTGACTAATTAATGCCTTGGAATAATCAACAGAGTCCTCACCATCAACTCATGAAGATGAACAACTCTCAGCGCCTGCAGACAAGCCTGACCCCGCATCAGAATTCCATGAAGTAACTGAGGAAGAATTCTATCAGAATGTTGAAACTATTCAAGAGATGGCCACTACCTGTGCTTGCCTCAGGATCCCTAGGTCAATCCAAGATACTGTGAACAGGTTAAACTCCAGCTTGAGTGATATCCAAAAAGGTTAGTTTTTGCCCCACTTTCATTCTTCACATTTGCAGATTTGGAGGTCTGATTGTTTTTTTTCCCTTAGAATACAATTGTAAAAGGTGTCTCCCCCGCAGAGAATGGCTGAGCATCACACCCAGCTCCTCATTGTCCCAACAGCCCCCATTACAGCCACCTCCAAAACGTCCACGCTTGACTCATCCCCCTGTGGACATGACCCCACATCTACAAATCATGGGAAATCACAATCCAGCCCCCTCCTCCCCTGATGCAGCATCAAATCATAAAGCCATTGCACCCTCCCCTCAACCAGAAATCCAAATAACTCCTGAACCTTCCCTATGTGCCCAACCCACTGCAACCATGGAGGAACCCCAAGTCACTTCTGAGCAATCCCAGGTGGCCCCAGATCAACCTGAGACATCCAATCAAGAATTAGTGATTGAACAAGACCCAACCTCTCCCCAGCCCATTGTTTCTGGTATAGATGCTCCCCAAGATGACAAGCCCACTTATGATTTTGATGATCAAGCAAGTAGAGGTTATTTTACCATCATTTACCACAAAAGAATATGCAAGGAGCTTCATTCAATCACTCACTCTTTCAAGGGTAGGAAATCTCCAAAGAAGCTCCAAATGGGATGTGATGTGGTGAAGCACTTTTTGGATTTCTGTCTTCAGGCCACCACTACTATGGAACCACCAGAAATGTGGTACATCTCTCATTCAGCCAATTTTGAGTATGTTAACTGGTTTTGGCAGATCCGTGAGCAAGGTTAGTTTTATTTGAACATCCCATCAACTTGCAAGATTTCTTTTTGCTAATGACCACTTTTTCATTTCACAGCAACAGAGTTTCTACACTGGATGCACATGAGCCATGGTGGGCACCAGACATCATCAATTTTCCTGCCCTCAACTGCCTGCAGAACAGCCATTCTTGTCCCACTGGTGCACCCCCCCTAGATCAGAAAACTGCTCATCTAGAATCCAATCTTGTGCGCCTTCTTTGTGCCTTGAACCATCCCACTGGGAAAGAAATCAATAAATGGTCCAGGACAGTGGCTTTCTCAGTGCAAACAGTTGCCAATGAACTGTGTGCACAGCCTCCCCATCCTCTCACATCTCCAGTGTCCAATGTCAAGGCAAACCTAAAAATGGTTATGTGGCTCCAAAGCATCAAGACATTTTCAAATTCACTGCATCCCTGCTCAATAGAGCATCACATGGTTCTAGACAATGAGGCCAACACCAATCATTCAGAGGCTATGCCCACCAATCAGGTCCTTGTAAACCCCACAGCCACCAAAATTGCATATATATTGTACTTAACAGACATATACCTGTGTTCCAGAGGGCTCAACCACCCCATTGAGTTCTTTGCCCCTCCTTTTAAATTTATTTATATATATATATAAATAAATTTAACCCTTTTGGCCAAAATATATCTCTGGCATTTTTCGACATTTTTGCTCTAAATTTTCTATCACCTCTAGTAGCTAGAAGGAGCTAGGTCCTTGGCATCTAGTAGGCTGAAAATGATCATGCAAACTACCCATGATCCCAGTCCTGCTATTACCCTAGAACACACTAAGTAAGATTTAGCCTATAGGAGTGGTACTAGTTTTCTTAGGATCCAAAGTCATTTCTGATGGTGATCCCAGCTTGAATCCGGTGTTACAAGAGCTGAACTCCTCTAGAGATCTTTGATTCAAATGATCAAATAGTCCAACCTATCATGAATAGATTGGAGGTATTAAGAGACTTGGACCTTAACCCAGTTGCATGATTGGGGTTCATATCTCTAGTCTTGATGGAACAAGTGATAAGCCCCCAAACCTGAGAGTGGAGTACCATGGAGGTGATACCCCAGTTCTGAAATTACTTAAGCAACAAACCATGGCCTTTGGCCTGACACAATCTCTAGACACCCCCCCACTGTTATTAAGGCTACTGCCACCCAGAAATTATGGGTATATGAGGTGGTCTGGTTCCCCACTTGGTCATGCAACCCCTACCCAGTTAGTCAGGATCATGAATTCAGGCTGACAGAAGTAGAGGATGGTTTGAGGATAGTTGTTCACTTGGATCATAAGGGTTTCACAGACTGGTATGCATCCATCCATCCCATGCATCCTATGCATCCCATGGATCCATGAGATGGGTTGTTGTGGTTGTTGCAAGGGTGGTTGAGTCAAATGAAAGCTAGAACCTTAGTCATTTTTGTCCTTGATTGGACTTGGGATTTGGTATATTCTCTCTTGATTGAGGAGCATAGCATGTATGAAGGGTTTTGTTGTCTCCTGATCTTGCTCTCATCAAGTTCAAGCTCTTCCAACCCTCTTCCACCCTTCTCCTCCTCCTCCTCTCTTCCTCCCTTTGATCAATCCTTCCCTTGGTTTATCCTACTCACCCACCCATCTTGGCTGCCCTTGGTCAGTATCTCTCACTCATCAAGTCCTCCTCCTCCTCCAGCCATCCTTTCTCTTCCTTCCTTGACTCACTCCCCTCCCCTCCCCTCCATCCATCCAAGCAGCCTTGAACCTCTCCAACCCAACCCAGGCCAGTGCTCTTGTCATGACCAGCTTGACTATCAACCCAAAAGCATTCCCCTTGGCCAATCCTAACCTCACCAATCAAATCCTTGATCTTGTCCAGAAGGTTGGCAGCCATCCCAGTTCTCATCAACTCATCCATCTCACCCTTCATCCATTGTCCCTCTACCCTAACACCTCCTCTCCTCCATCTCATCCTCACTCACTACCCAAACCCAGGCATCACACTACAAACAGCTCCGCAAGGGCGCCAACAAAGCCACCAAGACTCTGAACCGTGGTATTTGTGAATTTATCATCCTCACCACCAATACCAAACCAATCAAAATCTTGCTCCATCTGCCCTTACTCTGTGAGGATAAGGTTGGTCCACCCCACCCTCTCCTCCTCCTCTGCCTACCCTGATCATCCATCCATCGTACTCATCCCCACCCCACCTCCACCAACTCGATTGTTGGCTTCTCCGCTGGCCATCCAATCCATATCCACAGAACGTCCCTTACGTCTTTGTACCCTCCAAGACCACACTTGGTTGAGCCTGTGGGGTCATGAGACCTGTGATTGCATGCTTGGTCACCACCAACAAGTCCAAGGAAATCCAGAAACAGATTGAGACCATCAAGGGCCAGATCAAGAGACTGTTGATCTGATTGCCAGCTTGATCTCCACTGGCCCATCTCCTTGAGCCCTGATTCACCCCCTCAGCCCACTGGCTCAGTCTCATTGATCTCAGAATCTTTCTCAGATTTCTGGGTAAAGAGAGTAGACAACAACCTTGGAGACTACAGTGCTTGAATTTAATTCATTTGAGTTGATTCAACCCTCAGTAGGCCTTCAAAATCTCAATCAATCAAGTTGATTTAGCACTTCCAAGAGATGGATGGGAAGGATGAGAAAAAAAAATGACTTGATACTTTTTATTACATATTACGGATTATGATGACCAAAATACAACAGGAGAGAATCAAATACCCCCCCCCTCCCACCTACCCTACTACCCCAAACACCTTTGTCTTAGGATGATGATTTTGATCTCCCAGTTCCAATGTGTGCACGAACAAAAGACGGCATGATGAAAGAGATGGATATGATGGTCCTGAATGGTTCTTGTTTGTCCTCATGAGATGATGATCTATTTTTGATTTCTTTCTTTTGGTCGAGGGCGGGAGACACCCCTTCTCCACTGGATTCTGAGACCCCAAAGGATGCTTGATATTGTTGGTGTTTGGAATGGGAACAAACCCAAGATGACCTTACCTATGTATGTATGCTTGGGAAGATTCTTCAGACTCATATCTGGGGCTTTCAAAAACCAACAAGATAAGATGTGATCCCTACAATTGTGTGTTCCAAAGAAGCATGACTACTCCCAATTTCAAGCTATCCCGCGGAGGTGTGCTGGATGAGCATAATAGTTGGACTTCAAACCCAGAGAATTGATTCTATTTGGATCCTAGGCATGCTTGAGTACAGCTTTTAAACACTGCCTCCCATGTTTGCTGTTGTATTGGCTGCAAGGATGGTTTGAGGAGGAGTGAGATGATGAGGAGATCTTGAGTTTATGAGCAGTTTTTACATACATACTTGGGTAAAATAAATTCCTGGTGCTGGACTCAATCTTGCCCTCCAGCCTCAAGCTGGCGGTCCACTTCTTTTCAAACTTGACCCACCCCTCTCTCTCTCTCTCTCTCTCTTCTTCTCCTTCAACCTCATTCTCATCAAGCCAGGTCAGTATTTATTTCCTGGTTGTTGTCAATCTAGAATCAACCCATATCAATCCCAACACTGACTGAAAAATTTGATTCCTCCTACTTCTCAATCCCAACACTGACTGACAAATTTGATTCCTCCTACTTCATCACCCCTTCTCCCTCAATACTAAATCTGATTTGAATAGATGGACCAACAACCTACAAAGAGCACCTTCCTCCTCTCCACTGATCATCCTAACCCTTCAAACAACCACCAACCGGGTTCATCTATTCAACCTCCCTCTTCCACTCAGCCCTCCATCCTTCAACCTCATCCATCCCCATCTCATCAAGATTCACTCAATCATCCATCTGAATCTTCTCGGCTAGGTTCATATCTGCATTGTCCTCAGTATCCCCATCAATTACAAGCCACTTCATCCTCTGAATCCCTAGCATTCTCCATCAACACCATCATCCACTTGCCCTCCTCCACTCTCTCTCAACCTTCCTCAGTCCCTAACCCTCCAACAGCCCACCACGCTTTGTGCCTCAAATCCCAACCTGATCCCTCCCAGTCATCCGCCGATCTCGCTTCTCATCCAAACCAATCTCATCCTTGGCCAGGTGCTAGTGCCAAGCTTGATGATCCTACCAATCCTTCCAAACCACAAACCTCCAAGATTCAATTTCACCAAGTTGTTTGCATCTCCGGTGGAATCAACTCAAACCCAAATCAAAAGAAGGATTGTGATGAAATCTTTCCAAAGAATATTCCAATCTCACAGCCACCTAGAACCTTGCTTGACCAACAGCTATCAATTACTACCTGCCCATCACCCCTGCGGAACTCCTTCATCCCCAGCGCTGGCTCTTGCTTGAATCTACCATCCAATTCCTCCTCAAGTGCTCATTCCTCATCTGCTGTCAGATCATCTTGTCAAGGTCAAGCAAGCAGGTTTGGTGATTGCAAATAATCCTCTTCACCCATCCGTTGTTCCCTCTCAACCCATTTCCATAACACTCTGAGGCCCGGCCCTCCATCCGCACTCTCTGCATTCAGTCATTGATCCTCCAACAAACCAATGCCTACATCACTTCCTAACCAGCCCGAAGGACTCCCGGTGCCTCATACCATTGGATTACATTGTTTTTACACTCAACCAACTTCAATGTCTAGTTCCTTCACCGGATTGGGTAACCTCTCCACAGTCATCTCAAGATCAAGCTCCCCAGTTAGTAGTCTTTACTTACCCCTCAGAGTCCCTCTTGTTCAAGCTCCAGAGCCCTTCTTTGGACCTACCCCCAAATGTGTGGCCTGGGTGAGAGAACAATGTCAAGTTGCCCAACAAGATGCCAAAAAAGCCCAGGGTGGATGGAAGGCTTGGTGGAATAATTGGTACTATCATTCCAACAAGCTCACCTCCCAAAAGGGTAAAGCCAGGCAAGACTTTACCACCCCACACAATCATCATCAGCCTGGTGATCCATCCCATTCTTTTGGTTGTTGTGATTTGGACAATGGATCTTGTTACCACAATGTCATCCTTGAACACAAAAATAAGAAACTGGAGCGTAAGTTGAGGAAACTTCATCAGTCAAACAATACCACCCACACTCATTGCTTGGCATCCAAACCTCAGTCACAAAGGAGGAAGAGGAGCAGAGCCCATGCTGAAAATTCTGTGAGCCTGAGCTCTCCATCATGGTTCTCCTGGGCTTTCAACATGATCAGTTGGATACCCCCTCCGCCCGTCCACCCACTCAGACTACCTACTCCCCCCGGGGCTGGTATCCTACATCCTGCAATCAAATGAGCAAATTGGTATCTCTTGGGTCCACTCTCCTGACCCGGAGAAAATGGTCACCATCAAAGAGGTTGATATTTGTAGGCCATTACTCCCTCCAGCTTCCCAGACAGTGCCCAACTATGGGGAGCTTCCTCCGCATCTTCAATCCCTGTCATCATCACCCCTACCACCCTTCCATCATCATCATCACCTGGTTGTACCCCCCTTGCCAATCTGGTCAAGGTTCAAAAGACAAGGACTGACAAACGGTTCAGAGTTGGCCCACAAAGGTGGTTCCACCTTTGGTGGTGGATTTGGAAGCTCAAGCGCATCTTAGGCCTTGGTTATCTCAAGCTCAAGAATTGACTTGTTGATCTGTTTCACATTGATTGGGATACTGATTGGAGGTATGAAGGCTGGGAGAACGTTTGAGCAGAGCTTGGATCTTGGTGCAACCATAAATGTTTCTCACCTTGACCTTGGGGTGGGCCTCCATGGCTCATGATGATGACAATCATTTTTTTTTTCTAATGGACCTTTGTGAAAGAGTTGTTGATAGTACAACAAGCCCAGCCTTTGTGCTTTACAATTTATTAGTTGATCTTTTTCCTGCTCATACCCCCTCCCCTCCTTTTTGAAAAAAAGAGGGGCAAGGGGAGAGATTCCACTTGGGGTAGGGATCTCTTGCAAGTAACGTGGTCAAATGCCAACCAGACACCCAAACGTACATCCCCCCCCCCAAAAAAAAAAAGAGTCAAGTGCTTCAAAGACTTGTTGGTGATCATGATGGACATCTAGCTCTGTTCAGCCAATTTTCTAGTATTTATCAATTTTATCAATTTGTCATCATCCTCCTCCTCCTACCTGCATGACTTCCACTGTCACCATGTTTGTTTGTCTTTGTATCTACTGAAATCCCATAATATTATCCCCCCCCCCTCCTCCTCCTCCTTTGCCCAGATCATACAACAACTAGTTTTTTTTGAGAGAGAGAGGTGATGAGGGGAGATTTTTTGGTGTGGAGTGGGGGGCTTGGCAGCTCTCTAGATCTACTTGGATTGTCTGGGAGTCAATGGATGAACATGAGCAACAAGCAAAATATTTTTTTTTCAAAAAAATATATATATATATATATATGTATTGGGGATATGAAGTTGTGAACTGATCAGTCATCAAGTCCACTGACCCCTTGCTCTTTAATTTTTCTTGATTGGATGGGTGAATTGTTGCACCAAGTTCCAAGGGCCTAGGGGGTCATCCCGCTGGTGGGCCAAAAACCTGAGATCAACCCACATCCTGAGTGCACCAGATCAACCACCGCAAGGGCAACTAACCATCTTTCCCCATTCACCCTCCCCCCCCCCCATGGATGGGTAGGTGGATGATTGTGGGCAGGCTTGGTGGGTGGAGGCCAAGAGCCCAGCTGCCCTCCTTCCATTGCTTTTCCTGTTGCTTGCCCACCCCCAGGGGGTCCTGGCTGGCTTTTCTTGGACGGTTGAGCTTGAAAGGAGGGGATGAGAATCATAGCCCACCATCATCAGAGCTTGAGTTCTCTGAAACCCTATCTCTTGTCTGGATGCTTGGGGTGATTTTTAGGTTCAAAACCTCAGATGAGCATCAGAGGGGATTAGGCAGATGGGTGAGGAGGAAATATGGGTGATTATATGAGGGTAGGCTTGATCAATTTGACTAATCATCAGACTCCCCATGGAACCTTTATGTTTTTATTTTTTATTTTTTTTATTTTTATTTTTTTCATCATTGGGAGGGGGGGACTCTTGCTGGCACAATTCCCAGAGGATTCAATCGGGGTCATGGGTTGGGGATTGTTGAGCTTGATTCACCAGGGCTTTCAAGGATTGTGGTGGCTTGGTGAGAGTGATGGAGTTCTGAGTTTTTGAGTTTTGAGTTTTGAGTAGGAGTAGCAGAGAAGGAGGGAGGGGGGAATCAGAAATCCCAAGAATAAGAAAAGTGCTTAGTTTTTATGGATTGTTACTCTTATTTTTTTTTAAAAAAAAAAAAAAAAAAAATGATGATGATGATGAAAAAGCTTGAAGAAGACTGGATAGAGAGAGGTGATAGGATGATCAGTGAGTGTCACACTCCTTGCACTCAATCTCTCTTTTGGGGCTTTGAGCTCCATGTGGTCTGTCATCTTACCTGCTCCTTCAAACCTTCTAAAACACAAGCCCACTTCAAAGGTTTAGAAATCAATACATAAGACTAGAACAAAAAAAAAAAAAAAAAAAAAAAAAAAAAAAACCCTGCAAGGTATTTGTTCCTAGAGACCATGTTTCAATGGTTGTGGTTCTGGGAGTAGTAATTGAGTAGAGTTTCAAAATGAGGCTCCCAGTAGTCTGTCAGGAACTTCAACGTTGACCTCTTTTCATGCCTGTAAGAAGGCACAAACCGGAAGATACAAATGGCACAGAGCAGGTGTACGGTAAGATGAGACAGCTCACCGGCCTCGATTCTAACTTCCTATGCTATTGATTGATTGCAAGCACTGATGACTTCATTCTGATTCAGTCCAGAACCTGAACCATCATGCTGGCCACCAGGTCAACAAGTCTCCTGATCTTTGCCTCTTGGAAACATCAAAGCACTGATCATGGCCTGCTAAACAATGATCATCCATGACTATAAAGGGAAAAATGGGTACACAGATCAAAAGACCTCTTACCCATCCCTTCATTCATCCACTTCCACTTCATTCATCAACTCTCACAATCCTGATGCTACATTAAACTACTACATCTTCATTCAAACTACTCACCATTGAAACTTACATCTCCTGATAAACCAACCCAAATACCCACTCCATCTGCAATTGAAGATCTCCAGTCTCTCAAATCATCCATGACTTTGAAGAGCTGGATCTTTCACTTGTTTCCATTTGCACCATCTTTGATACTTCACAGCCTATCCACCTAATTTGGCACTTCAATCTTTTCTTCATTTATCACCATCAGTTTTCTTGTTTTCTTTCCTTTCCTCATCTATCACTTTTCCTGTCATTCTTTCCATGAATTTTCCTTGCTCTTAGGTAAGATCTGTTGTAAAAAGCTTCATCTTTTGATCTACAATCAAGTTTCACATTTTTTCTTAGTTTGTTTTGCAATACAAATCTTCCAGATTAACAGTTGGAACCAGACAAAATAAAGCTCAACAAACCTTGACCAAAAAAATTAAGCAAAAAGATAATGTTGGCCTCCAAGGAAGGAGAATGCACAAATGATCCCTGTCCTACAAGGCCAAACCACTCTTCCCACCTGGAAGCTCAGAATGAGCTCCTTCCTCCAAGCACAAAGGCTATGAGAAATTACCCCAACCACAATTCCAAACTCAACTAATTCTAAGTTAAGGGGGCAACTCAGCAAGGCCTCCTGGTTCATTAAATCACAGCTGAGCAACAGGGTAAATAAAACCATGATCAAACCTGAGAACAGCTCCAGTTCCTTCAAGCTGTGGGCAAGAATCAACAACAAATACAGGAAGTTGATTCCCCAAGCCATTGACCAAGTCCTCAGAAGATGGAATTCAATCAAGTTCAACAGAAACTTTCTATAGTTTTTGGAACAAATTGAAAGCTGCCTCATGCAGTTTGAGTCTATGGGATATTGAAAGTGCAAAAAAGCTGCCTGTGCCACTATATTAGACAGGAATAAAAAATCCACTTAGGCTTGATCACACAGAAAGTTCCTCTCCTCAAGCACTCCTTTTCAAAATAAAAGAACTTTACAAAGAAGAAAAGGATTCTCCTGAGAAAGGAAGCTCATCCAAAACCTTCCACAGTTACAGGAAGAACAGAGAAAAATACCCTGACATTCTGCAAGAGAAGTAAACACCAAACTGCAATCACATCTCACG
Source organism: Puccinia polysora (assembly GCA_025617555.3). Taxonomy (NCBI): domain Eukaryota; kingdom Fungi; phylum Basidiomycota; class Pucciniomycetes; order Pucciniales; family Pucciniaceae; genus Puccinia; species Puccinia polysora. The sequence continues at coordinate 31,869,610 of CM062636.1, read as the reverse complement.
GCAAAGATCAGTGCTGGGCAGTCCATCCAGAACCCAAACCAATGAGGAAAAGGAAACCTCAACAAAACCATCATCAAGTTTCCAATCAATCTGGTAGCAGCAACACCCAAACTGACCCAATTGGCAAAGAATAATCCAAAAATGACTTTTAAAAGCCTGCCTTTGAAGCCTTCACAATAAACATAAACACCTCAACTTCAATCATTCTTGACAGGGGTAGGAGCCACCACATGTTCAACAATCCCAGCTTCTTCAGTAACTTTTCAAGCTGTTTTGTACCCATTGGGACAGGAAAAGGAGAGCAAAAGCTACTTGCCAAGGTAGTTGGTACCTTAAAAGTTTTCTTATCTACCAATAGACATGTTGAGCATTCCAAATCCCTTTTTTTTTCAAACCTGATCTCCCTAGGGGGGATCTTGGGCTCCAAGGCATTCATGAAAACCAATGGCAATTGGCAAACAATAGTCTTCAAGGATGGATTGAAGATCAGCTTCTAAATTAAGAAGGGTATCTCTGAGATGGATTCCCTTCACTCAATCACCACCAAAGCCACTGCCATGATTAATGCCATGGACACCCCTGGCCTCTGGCACAATTTCCTAAGACACTCCAGCTCCAAATGTATTTGTAAAAGCCCTGGGAAAGAACATAGGAATCATCCACTCATGCCCCACATGCCTTATGGTGGTTATTTATAGACACAGACCCAAGTAGGACAAACAGAGACTTTTGAATAGGGGGCTCATCAGTCTGCAGATGTGGAAGCCCCAGAAAAATAGGTTCAAAAATCAAAATCTATCTAGTTTCCTTCCCTGGCAGAGGAAAAGCAGGCTCAGCAGTGTGCAGTTGCAGGTTATTCTGTATAACAGGAGAGCAAATCCTGAGTTCTGCCTTTTGAAGGAGCAATAGATTGATTTTTTTATTTTGTAAAATCAATAGCTGGAGTCTTGCCTTTTGAAGAATGATGATTGTGTCTGGTAACTATCTGCTTCCACACCTATGTAATTTGGATTAAGAATGCAAAAGAAAGTAATTGGAACTATGTATTATGTCCCCAAAAAGCTGACTTCAGGGTACTCATCAAGCTTTCAGAAGACCTAGAATCTTTGGGATGATTGAGCACTAGGATTGAGGAGATGACATGGATATAAGGATCCATAAGGAAGATTGAGGGGGATCTGCTGAGGAAGATCAATGGGGATCTGTTCTTGGCAATTAATTGGCACAAATTAATTGTTAGGCTCAATCAAGATTGCAGGAAGTCAACAAATCTAACGTATGAAGACAGATTGGCTAGTAGCATCAGGACTGATATTTTGCCAGGTCATTGTAGAGCCCATTAGGGAGGCAGTGTAGGAAGTCATTCTTTTGTTATTTCCTTTTGTTTCCAGAGTTGTAATTTTGGGGGTTGTATATAAAAGAAGTTTTTCTGTTTAGCAGAGTGGGTTTTTTTGGGGGATCATCTTATGTTGCATGGGGAATCATCTTATCAAACTTTTATTGAGTTTATTATCATCATCATATATCAGGTGTATTTTTTTTTATCATAAGTGCATTCTGTGTGTAAAGGTCTTAAGAACTGTCTCTTTAAATAGATAGGAGTTCTTTCAGGTAATATTTCAATTTCAGAGCTTGTTGGGAAGTCTGTGCTAGTTTATTACTTTTATTTTGTTGTGATCTAGTAAACAGATTATCTGTGGGACGCAGAGCATTAGTGTAGGCATTTATTCTGGTGTGGAGTGGGTGTTGTAACCAAAGGGGTAGAGAAGTATCCAGTACCCAAGTGGGATTGGTGTGGAAATTGAGTGTAGCAGGTAATTTCTTTCTGCAGCATGAGGGGAAAAATAAATTGGTTGCCTTTCCTACAAAGTACCCCACAAGTTCTTTGCTAACTTATGGGGACAAGAGAAACCAGTCTTTGTTACCTACTGATTGCTAGCCACTTCTTCCTTCCTTCCTTCCTTCCTTCCTTCCTTCCTTCATTCCTTCCTTCCTTCCTTCCTTCCTTTTTCTTTCTTCTTCTTTCTTCTTCTTTCTTTCTCTTTCTTTGTCACACGACCCCCCCATGTACTATAGGGCAATTCTTAGATGATCGTGAGCCCAGAGGAATGCTGAGTGTGAGGTCAAGTGCAAATAGCAAGTCTCAGTTGCAAAGTGCAAACTTAGTTGTGCCACTTGATAAACGGCAAGAGGAATGAAATGTGTTCCAAGGAAGGAAACTCAACCTGAGTCTGATGTGATAACTAGGTTGTAGAAAAATGCAAGAACGTATGAAATTAACTAACTGAGGAGACAATAATCAGGCAAGGGGGTAGCCCTTATAAGGTAATCCAAAGTGACTAGATACAACCTGGTGGTGAGCTAACTACAGTTGAAGGCGGTGAGGCAATGAATGACAGGAACGGGATAGGAAATAAAGCAGTAGTACCATCATATCTGAGGCCATGGCGTAGGTGCAAGACAACAGAATCTGAGTGTACAAATGTATGATGAATTGGGACAGGAGCAAGTGACGTTGAAGGTAATACGAGTGAGAAGTAATAGTGTATGCAGGGTAAGGACTAGTCCAATTGCAAACTGTACAGTAATGATGGCTTAGTTAGACGTTGATGCAAACTAACAAACAGTGCGTGACCAAAGATGGAAGTCCAAGGCTGTTGATGGGCCAGGGAAGGAGATTGGATCTCATAATGGATGGCTGACCAGTATGGAGTTAACCGTAAAGTTTGCAAGTATATACTGAGTTGGTCGCCAAGATTGGAAGGTCAATGCAAGCCAGAGGAATTAGTGGATTGCACCATTGATTTTGTGCTTTATTTGTGTCACGCTTATAGACTGAGGTAGATGGTACTGAGGAGAGGACATTTCAAAGTGATGAAGACAATAATTCCTAAGTGCAAGGCGTGACAGTTGCCCGGGTATAAAGAAGCGAGCTCCTGCAAGCTTTCAGATAAATTTTCCCATTGATTTCAAGTCGTTAATAATAACTGTATACCCTTTACTTATTATTTAATTCATTACTCATTAGATTTATAAATTATATAAAATGTTGTCATTGTTGTCCTGCCGTTGCAAAAACTGTATTTGTCAAAACAAGTGATGTATCCCTAGTACTGCCGTCCAAGGCCTTTGAGGCAAGTGCAAGCAATGTTGTCTTTGCAAGGTCGCCTGTAATTTCCCTATAAATATCAAGTCAACTGTTGATGGTCCCGCCGAGTCATTGAGGGGGAAGCGGAGTTTTAGGTCTGTGCCAAGGGTTAATTACAAGATACCACCGTTGCCAGAGATCAAATACTTGGGGACTAGAGTTCCTGGTGAGTACTAATTGGGACTGACTAGTGATAATAAAAGTAGTAACTAAATTTTACTTGTCTTGCTAGTGTTGCCCCGTTTCCAAAGATACACTACAAACACACCACCGCCACCACCACCTTACTGGGGTCCGCCAACTGAACTTCCAGGGGCCTAGATGAATTCCAAGGTGCAAGATGAAGTTCCCAGTGCGGAACCAGTTGGGGTCATAGCCGAGGAAGGGAGGGAGGAAGGAAGGAATGAAGCAGAAAGAGAATCGGGAGATGGAGAAGATGGAGACGGAAATGGAGGAAGAGAGGGAACGGAGAAAGAAGAGGAGGTTGTAACGGAGGAATTGGGAGAAGGGGATGGAGTAGATGGAAAGGAAGGAATGGAGGGCCAAGGCAAAACAAATCCATTGCAAGTCATAGGGCCAATCAAAACTGATGCAAGGCGACTGACGGGCGACATTGGAGAAGGTTTGTTGGGAGGCCAAAGGAAGAGAGCGTACAAAGAACTCTTGGACAAAGGTGGATGGAATGCTTGGCCAAAGCAAGATCAAATTGCAAGTTGCAAGGAGATATTCAAGAGGCACATTGTAACAGAGGTGCTGGTTCTCCAAAGGATGTCTGCACTAATCAATGACAAAGACCTGGATACCTTTTGATCCATGGTTGCGGAGTTGACTGCAAATTTGGAGGATGCAGAGAAAGAAGTGAAAGAAACTTTTTAACTTATTATTATAATATATATATATATTTTTTTTTAATTATAAATAAATTTTTCTCTTTTTCTTTTTTTTTTTTTTTCTTTTTTTTTTTTTGTAAGGAATGGAATTTCATTTGGTAGGAATGAGAGGGGGATGAGAAGAAGGAATAACATGGTGAGATGAAAAGGTTGATTGATGGAATGATGATGTGGAATGGAATGGGGTTGGATGAGATGGAATGTGGAATGGAATGAGATTGGATGAGATGGGATGTGGAATTGAATGGGATTGGATGGGATGGAATGTGGAATGAAATGGGATTGGATGGGATGGAATCATGATTGTCAAGGTTTGCAAGGGTAGCTTGCATGGAAATCTAGAATCAGATTGGGAGAGTTGCGAAGGTGATGGGCTGGTTCCCACGAGGTGCAATCTTTGTTGGACTGGAAGCCAGACCATTCAACAAGGTATTGAAGTTTTCCTTTGCGTAACCTGGAATCCAGAATACGGCTTACTTCCCACTCTAACTGATTGTGGACTCTGACCAGTTCAGGAGGGGGATGAGTCTTGCCCGGGTATAGGAATCAAGCTGGCTCTAGGAGAGACACATGAAAGACCGGGTGGATACCTTTCCATTTTGCAGGTAAAGTAAGTTTAAAGGTGTTAGGGGAGATGACTGATTCTACTTTAAAGGGGCCAAGCTTTCTTTTGGAGAGTTTGCGAGTTGGGCAAGTGCTGCAAATATTGCAAGCATCAAGCCACACTTGATCTCCTACTGCAAAGGTTGGAGCCGTAGTGCAAGATTGGTCTGCTTGCTCTTTATAGCGCTGGTTTGCTTCTTTGAGGTTGGTTCAAAGTTGCGATTGAAGGGATTTAATTTGTTCAAGGTAATTGGTAGCAGGTTGAGAAGGTTCTAAGTGAAGGGAAGAGAAAGTCAGGTTTCTGCCATAAAGAGTTTGGAAGGGTGACTGTTTGGTGGAGGAATGAGTGGAGTTGTGGTAGGCAAATTTGGCTAGTGGGAGCCATTGCGACCAGTTGTCTTGTTGATAGGCAAAATACATTCAAAGATATTGTTTGAGAATCTGATTAACTTGCTTGGTTTGCCCATCCGTTTCTGGGTGGTACGCCATTGATAAATTGCGAGTGATCTTCAAATTTTGGCATAGCAAGGTCCAGAAGCTTGAGACAAACAGAGATCCACAATCACTAACTATATTATCAGGGAGACCATGTTTCAAAAATACATATTCTATGAACAAGTTAGCTAAGTCTTCTGAAGAGGCCGTCACATTACTGCACAAAAATAAAGCCATCTTTGAGAAGCAATCTACTATTACTAGAATAGCATCATATCCACTAGAAGAAGGTAATTGAGAGATGAAATCCATAGAAAGCGAGTGCCAAGGACAAGGCGGAATTGGAAGTGGCTGGAGCAGCCCATACTTCCGGTGTTTCAAGGACTTGTTACGATTGCAATCATAGCACGCGCTAACATAGTCTTTTACTTCTTTGGTCATACCAGGCCAGTAGAAGTCTTGTGCAATCAATTGGTAGGTTTTATCCTGCCCATGATGACCAGCCAGCGGAGAATTGTGCTGCAACTCAAAGATATCTAACTTAATGCAAGAATTATCTGGTACTACTATACGATTATCATAGACTAAAAAGTCATTATCATCAATACTTTAACTACTATCTAATAAGTTTGCACTCTTGCAAAGTTCAATGCACTTGGGTTTGTTGCGTTGAGCTTGTTGGAGTTTGGAAGCCAAATCTTGTAAGTGAGCAATGATCGAACTGAGTTGGGCAGATTGGGTTGAGAAGAGTGTCCTAACGTTTTCAGGGTTATTTTTGGCAAAGGTGCTCCCCCCCCCCCTCTGGGTAAACATTGTCCCAATGTGATAAAGCATCAGGGACTACCGCTTGTTTCCCAGGGCAGTACGTGATTGTAAAGTGGAGCTCGGAGAGGTATTCGGACCATTGTGCCTGTCTACGTGTGAGGACTTTTGAGCTCATGAAATACTTTAAAGAATTATGATCAGTTAAAACCTCAAAGGATTCTCTAAGGCTCAAAAGGTATGAACGCCATTTCTTTAAGCAATAAACAATTGCAAGAATTTCCTTGTCATGAATCTCATAGTTAAGCTCTGCAGAAAGCAACTTGCAAGACTCAAAATCCACGGGATGAAAGAGGGAAGTGGAGGAAGAGAACTGCAAGATTACTCCTGCAATGGCATAGTTGCTTGCGTCTGTTTTGACAATAGTGCAAGCCAGTTTGTTGAAGTGAGCGAGTATTGGAGCAGTGGTGAACGCTTTCTTCAGAGCTTCAAACTTGGAAGCAGCTTGTTTGATAAAAACAAAAGGAGTGTCTTTTTGAAGAAGGTTAGTAAGATTCACGGTTTTCTTGGCGTAACGCTCAATGAACCTCCTATAAAAATTACTGAAACCAAGGAAAACTTGAAGGGATTTAACGGAAGAAGGTGGGGGCCAGTCCAATATGTGTTTGCGTTTGGCTGGGTTCATCAATAGTCCTTGCTGCGAGACTACAACACCTAGAAACCAAAGAGAAGAGGAATGGAATTTGCACTTAGAGGCTTTTGCAAACATGTCATTCTTGCAAAGTTGCTGCAGCACCTCTTGCACATGTGCAATGTGATCTTTGAGGTTCCTCAAGTAGACTAGTATATCATCTAGATATACCACAAGGTATTTACCTACAAGATTGGAGAAAATGTCATTGACAAAATTTTGAAAAGTGGAAGGAGCGTTACAGAGGCCAAAAGGCATGATGGTACACTCATAACTGCCGAACCGGGTTCTCATTGTGGTCAAATACTCATGACCTTTCATAATGCAAATTAGGTTATAGGCACCTCAAAGGTCTAACTTTGAGAAATAAGCAGATCCATGGAAGAGGGTAAGGAGATGTGACATAGGCGGTACTGGATAGGCATTCTTCTGGGTTACCTGGTTCAGTTTCCTGTAGTCAACACAAAGGCAAAGTCCGCCGTCCTCTTTTGGAACAAATAGGACAGGTGAACTGGTATTCGAATTTCTTGGTCAAAGAAATCCTTTTGCTACATTTTCCACAATCTAGTCTTGAAGCGCAATTGATTCTTGTGTCAAGAGAGAGTAAACTGGCCCTGGTGCTGGAGGTGGGCCAGTAAGTTCAATCTTGTGATTGTAAGAACGGGATGGAGGCAGTCTATCTGCTCTTGCGGCTGAGAAGACATCAGCAAAGTCATTATAAACTGAAGGTAAGGACTCTTGAATGATTTCTAAATCTTCAATCTTGTCATCTTCAAGCACTGGATTTGAGGTGCTCACATGGTGCGAGAGGATTAGGGAGCTCAAAATACACCTTTTGGTTGGTGTCTGTTTCTCTTTGAAGGAACAGGAAAGAGGTAAGCTGGATAGGTAAGCAATAACTCCTAAATCTGAAGAGGGAATTTGGGAATGGAGGTCAGGATATTGCAAATCTCCTGGCGGAAAAGTGTCATCCAACTCAATGACAGTTTCAGGTAGGCTGTTTAATTCCTGTTTGACAGAAAGATTACCATTCTGGGGGTGCAAGATTCCAAGGTTAATTACTCCTTCTTGCCAATTCACATCCGGATTCCAGTAAACTAGGAAATCATGGCCTAGAATGGTATCATCCATTCTGGGTATAGCCAAGACAAATAAATCCCATTTAAAGCTGGGGAAATTGGAGAATGGAAGGTCCATTTTGCCTTTTGGGAGACCCAATAAGACGGTTCAGTTGCACTACTTACTAAATAGATAGGAAATTTATCTATCTTGGAACGCGTAAGATTTTTGGAAGTGGCAAAAGATTCACTGATGAAGGAAACATTAGTGCCAGAGTCAAGTAAGACTTGATAAGGGGTGTTGGCGGAATGGAATAGGATAAATCTTGAACTTGGAGCACCTAGTGACTCGCAAGTGCAAAGATTGACTTGTGGTGATTTAGATAATGTGTAGCTTTCCTTGCGAGTATCAGAAAAACTACAAGCTAATTTTTTGACTGCTTAGCCGCTTCACGCGCTAACCGCTTTGCACAGCTGTCAACATCATGTTTTCCTCCACAATACATACACAGCCCATTCTTCTCCCTCCGTAGCTGTTCCTTGTTCCGTAGCATCCCGGTTTCTTTGTCCAAGAACTTCGGAGTTTTGGTGACGTTTTTCCCTTTTGAGTTGGAGTTTGAAGTCGGGGTTGGTTTGGATGGTTTTGGGTTCCTCCTGTTTTGCTTCGAGGAGTCGTCCACCCTTGGAGCCAAGGTGGACGGTCCATGGTTGTTTTGCCAAGAGCAATTTGTGTTGTGATAGCCATTATCAAGCTCAATCACTCAATCAATTAGCTGCTGGAGCAAGGTTGTCTTATACCCCCCAACTGCAAGCTGTTTGATTAAGTGTCCCGGTAGACCCTTTTGGAAATGGAATAGAAGAGCAGCCTTGTTCCACTGGATGCAAGACTGCAAGGTTCAAAAGTGAGAAATATAAAAGGAAGCTCTACTATTTTCCTTCATAACTAGACTATTAAGTTTGTATTTGGTGTTTCGAACTTCATTGGGGTTGCCAAACAGGGTGAACAGTTGTTGCTCAAACCTGTCCCAGTTGTTGAGAATACATATGGTACTGTCACTGGACAAAAGTTTGAGGTATGGTTTGAACCACTGCAAGGCTCTACCTCCTAAGAAGGACAAAGCATACATGACTTTATGCCTATCGGAAGGGAAATTGTTGGAGTTGTTTGAAAAGATGATTTTACAAGACTGTAGGTAGGATCTAAGCTTATCATGGGGGTGTTCTCCCGTAAAGTGATTGGGTTGCTTCATGCCCGGGGTGCGAAAGCTAGGAGTACTTGGACTAGATCGCGGGGCACCATGAGTGAGGGCCTGGATCAATGTTGAAAGCAGGGTCAAAGCGTCGGGCTTGAGAGCAGTAGTGCAAACCCCTGGTCTACCACAAGTTGAGGTTTCATCGGAAGAATGGTTGGAATCTGCAAATTCCGCGAGAGGGTCCGTTGGAACATCCCATGGAGGAGTCCAAGGATCATTGAGGGGTTCAACAGATGGCGATTTAGAAGGAGGAACGGGATCTAAGGGTTGTTGGGCCCAAGGAGCGCTGGTTCTCCCTACCCAATGGATATCATCATTGTAAGGGGCGAGGGAAGCATTACCGGTTGAGCAAGTACGTGACATTGAGAAGAAGAAGTCTACTATAGGTTGGCCAGCTACAATAGATGAGTTGAGTTAGTTAATTTACTGTCACACAACCACCCCACGTACTATAGGGCAATTCTTAGATGATTGTGAGCCCGGAGGAATGCTGAGTGTGAGGGCAAGTGCAAATAGCAAGGCTCAGTTGCAAAGTGCAAACTTAGTTATGCCACTCGACAAACGGCGAGAGGAATGGAATGTGTTCCAAGGAAGAAAACTCAACCTGAGTCCAATGTGATAACTAGGTTGTAGCAAAATGCGAGAACGTATGAAATTAACTAACTGAGGAGACAATCATCAGGCAAGGGGGTAGCCCTTATAAGTTAATCCAAAGTGACTAGATACAACCTGGTGGTGAGCTAACTACAGTTGAAGGCGGTGAGGCAATGAATGACAGGAACGGGATAGGAAATAAAGCAGTAGTACCATCATATCTGAGGCCATGGCATAGGTGCAAGACAACAGAATCTGAGTGTACAAATGTATGATGAATTGGGACAGGAGCGAGTGACGTTGAAGGTAATACGAGTGAGAAGTAATAGTGTATGCAGGGTAAGGACTAGTCCAATTGCAAACTGTACAGTAATGATGGCTTAGTTAGACGTAGATGCAAACTAACAAACAGTGCGTGACCAAAGATGGAAGTCTGAGGCTGTTGATGGGCCAGGGAAGGAGATTGGATCTCATAATGGATGGCTGACCAGTATGGAGTTAACCTTAAAGTTTGCAAGTATATACTGAGTTGGTCGCCAAGATTGGAAGGTCAACACAAGCCAGAGGAAGTAGCGGATCACACCATTGATGTTGTGCTTTATTTGTGTCATGCTTATAGACTGAGGTAGATGGTACTGAGGAGAGGACATGTCAAAGTGATGAAGACAATAATTCCTAAGTGCGAGGCGTGACATTCTTTCTCTTTCTTTCTTATTAATGTTTTTTTTTTTTTTCTTTTGTCTCTTTGTTTTTTGTTTTCTTTTTATTTGTTTTGTTAGTCAAAGTGCCTGTCCTCTCTTTGGGAAAGTGGACAGACAACCTGGGCAGGGTAGCCAACAAATGCGGGCAGTGCAACAGGAATTTTGGGCCAGGTAGACGTAGAATGCAAACAGAAAATCCGGGAAGGTCGACTTTTCAGGCGGAAGGCTGGACATCGAATCGGGCTGGTATTCCGGGGAAGATTAGACCAGTTTTTTGGGGGAGAAGTAAAGTACTACCATCTTATATCAAAAGGTTATCTCCTGTTGACTAAGCGCGTTGAGGATGAGATCATTGAAGAAATTGACCGGCGTCATCCATAAATTGGATCGAGGAGGCCACTGATCAACAGACTGAGATCCATGAAGCAAGCATGGTCCTTATAAAATGGTCGAGGTAGCTAGCTCATCAGCAAAGGTTCCTTGAATGCAGAGTTGGGGAGTGGTGGTGGTAAGAATGTCAGTAGTCAAGGGAATAAGGAAGTGAGCTCGAGTAGGAAGTTGAGTAGTGAGAGAGGGAGTGATGATCAACTCAAGATTATAATAGTGCTGGGTCATGAGGACTGGAGGATTGGATGGAGAAGAAGCAGAAGAAAAAGTCAAAGTCACCACCAGCACCACCACGACTCAGACGGTACTATAGCGTATGTGTACATCCATCACGAGCCAGCGAGCAATCATCCGTCGAGAGTTATATTCCTCTTCTTATTCATCCCAACGAAAACCCTACAAGGAAGGTTTTGTTATCTGGATTCAGAGAAGAAGCCTTGGGGCTAATCAACATCGGTCTCGATCTCATCGGATTACAGCAACCCAAGCAGGATGATCATCAACAGATCACTCCAAGCACCAGTCATCCAGACCCACTTCAGAACTTCATCACTCATCCATCAACTTACAAGTCTATCGAACCTGCTGAGATCCCCAAGATCGATCATCGACCCAAGGGCTAATAATGATGATGGCCTCTGGACTCGATCGACCTACAGGAAGTCATCCCATCCAAGGTGGTACACCCATCCAGCCCAATCTCATCATCATGACTCCCAACGACACAGTTCCCAATCCGCCGCCGATTCGATCATCAGCTTCGATCCACTCATCCCTCTCAAGATCCTCAACCCGATCGGTAAGACCACCGTCCTATTCGATCAAGAACCATCCTTAAGTCAAGAGCAACGAGTCCATCTATTATCTCGAGTCTACCATAACATGAACGATCGATCGTTCGCAACTAAGGTTTACTCGATCATGATCGGATTACCCATGTATGTACCTACGTCCCTACCTCATCCAGTCCCAATCGAGTATCTCAACTCGCTCCCAGTCATCCCGTGTAAAACAGCAATCTGATCATCCTACCCTTCTATACTTCAGTTTAGACACGATGATGAATAACCTCCAACGACACGGTCGGGTCTCGTTCTACATGACCAGTTACGGTGAAGAGGGGGCCATCGTCGGCTCGGCTGCTGCACTCGGCGATCACGACGAGGTGTTTGCCCAATACAGAGGTTCGTCAAGCTTTCTACCCCCTTCCCATCTATCGAGCCGCATAAATCAATAACACCTCGAACGAATATTTCTTGGGTCCTGGGCTTGGCCTCCTGGAATCCCGACTTGTCCGGTCTGTAGAACAGGGAATCTTACTCTGGAGGGGTTGTAGGTCAGTCGAATCGAAAAAACCGTTCTAGATCTTGCTTTTGTTTGTCATCTGGTCTGTTCCCCAACGAGAAGATTATACACCGGTCGAAAGAAAGATCACCAGAGATCATGTCCTCAAAGCTATTGATGTTTCACCTTTGGGTCACATCGACAACAGTCTTGATTATTTACTGGCCCAATGCTTTGGATCGGCAGATGACCTAAGTTCGAAGGGTCGACAGATGCCAGTTCATTATGCCTCCAAGGAGCATCACTTCCATTCGATCAGTAGTCCTCTGGCCACCCAAATCCCTCAAGCCGCCGGGGCTGCATATGCTCTGAAACGAATGCGACAAAGGGGTGAGCGACTCGAGGATTGCGTGATCTGTTACTTGGGCGAGGGAGCCGCTTCCGAAGGTGATTTTCATGCCGGTGTCAATATGGCTAGTGTACTGGGGGGACCGATCATCTTCTTCATTCGCGTTCGTACCTATCCTTTTGCCTTCCGATCCCTTGAGCGGTATACGGTACCCATCAGCAGCTAATCGGCGTGAGTCCTGAAATACTCCATTCCACCCAGAACAATGGCTTCGCCATCTCCACGCCTTCATCTCAACAATTCAAGGGAGACGGGATCGCTTCCCGAGCAGCAGGTCAGCAGAATCAAAGTCCCCCAAATCAGACGAGCTGCCTAAGAATTTTGGCTGCTTGCACTTCAGGCTGAGAGGTCTTGATGGGTTTGCACACTCGCTCATAGGATACGGCATCGATGCTATTCGGGTCGATGGGAACGATCCGATTGCGGTCTATGTGGCGACCCGAGAGGCGCGTCGGAGGGCACTAGAAGGTTCAGGTAGAGCTGTCATGGTAGAGGCTATGACCTATCGAGTCGGACACCATAGTACTAGTGATGACTCGAGTGCGTACAGAAACCCTAATGATGTCGATCAAGTAAGAGTCTCTTTCATCCTTTCTTTCTGTTTCGAATGGGGTTTTGTCTGTAATTCATGCTCGATGATCGACTGTTGCCAACATGGGCCCACATCGTGAGGCTGGAGACGTCGTTAATCGATCGTTACCCCCTCCTTCCTTACTGATGAACATCAAAAATATCTAGTGGAGAAAACGAGATAATCCGATTAATCGAATGAGGAACTTTCTAGAATCGAAAGGGTGGTGGGATCATTCGAAGGAAGAAGAAGCGACCGCGGAGTGGAAATCCAAGATTTCTAAATCGGTCAAGAGGACTGAAAAGGTACGTGGGTTCGACCTCGGATCCATCCATCACAAGACCCTTCCTTTCCCCTTCCCCCTCGCCCCGCTCCCTGCCATGCCAAAGATTATCCCCTCCTATGACAGAGATGAACTAACGTTTGGAATCGACGGGATTTGCCGGGACCCCCGGGTGGCGATCACGCCACGCCACGTCACGTTACGTCACGCCAAAGATGTTGAAACCACCGTTGAGGGAGATGTGGAGCGATACGTTCGGGGGATCTCAAGTCCATCTCGATCGACAGCGCTCCGAGAGCGAGCGGATCATCGAGAAGTGGAAAGGCTACAAGGCTTACGAGGATGAATTGAAACGATTCAAAGCTTGATCCATCGATCGGTCGCGTCTTCCGCGTCCTCCTCCCCTCCCCTCCCCTCCCCTTCCAGCCTCTTTTCCCACTTTTTTTTATCACCTCCCTCTCGGTCTCTTCCCCCCCCCCCCCTCCCCCCCCCGCTTTTCTTTTCGTCATCCTTGGGTTCTCCCGATCAGATGGTCGTCCACCCGTATCCTTCTTATCTCCTTCCTCCTCCCCCCCCTTTTTTGTGTGTCTGTCTATGTGTGTGTCGTCTCATCTCATCTCCCAATCCAAGATTCAAGACGTGGTGTAGGGGACCCTCTCGGTGGACCCAAAACACATGTCTTGATGATACATTCTGAAGACAAAAGGACAAGAACCCAACGATCTCTCGGGCTCTCTGATCTCGGGTCCTGCCCCTCTTGTTTTCTCTACCTCTCCCTTTGAACCGTTGTAAGATATGATCCTTCTTATTGTCCCAGAAATGTTGTACTAGCGTTTTGATGTTTATCCATCCCACAGCTCTTTACATACATACATTCCACGCGATCCTCAAACAGGTCGCCCGACTCGTTGGGCCTCTGAAACGATCCCAATGAGACTCTTCCGATCAACTCGATCGTGGGTCGATTATTTTTCATTTTGGGCACCGTCTGAGAGCGGGTCCCAGCCAAGGTTGGGAGAGAGAAACTTATAGACATATGTATGTACATGTACACAAGAAACGTCGAGACAGGTCACAGGATTCGATGAGAGGCAAAGGTGATGAGAGAGGATGGAAAGACGAGTCAAGATTATTAGCCAGGTTGCATGATCGGTCGATCCAGATGCCCGGTCGGCCGGTCGGTAAAGGTAGGTAGGGCGGGGGGGGGGGTAATCTTATGGATCCTTTTGATGGTCTTTAGGTCGATCGGAGGTATCAGGGGTCGATGATCGATCGAGTCGATTGAAGAAGAGTAGTACGGCACATGAGCCGATACCACAGCTAGTATAACTCATCCGAGGACCCTTGGACCAATACAGACCGGTCGCAAACAAGGAACCCAAGGCCCTACCGAGTTGACCGGCCGAACGGAACTCACCCAAGGTTTTACCCGTGGGGATCGCCGCCATACCGTTGGTTCGCTGATCCTCATCGCACTCTAGACTGGCCAAGGTGTTCAAAGAGTTCACGACCGAGGCACTCACGTAGGCCAGTAGGGAGGCAGCGTAATACAGTACGATCAAACTGAGTCGATCGATCTCGCCTTCGGTCCGACCGTTGGCACGCTGCTTGAGGACGGGTAAGATGGAGAGTAGGACCAATGACATCACGCAAGCCTGGATGCCCGACTTCACAAACCTAAGCGGTGGGCTCTTGGATCTTCGAGTGTAACCACCTTGAAGGATGGAGGATAAAATACCAATGAATCCTAACAATCGCCCGTTTTGGCTATTCGTGAAACCATAAAGATCGTACGCGACTACCAAGATAACAAGATAAGATCAGTTGACAGCCATCCCGCCAGCATAAAAACTTGAGCAAAAATCGAAAGCAATCTAGCAATTCTACTCGAATCAACTGACGGAATGTTAATGTAAACTCTGCGCCTGTTGGATGAAAAAGTTTCATGTCGATGGCGGAGCGAAATTTCGAGAAAAAAAAAAAATTATTCAGGTACTCGATGGAATTTTGCTAGGTTGAAGTTAGAGGTACGAAGTTGTTTCTAACCTGAGAGAAGAAGAACAAGAAACTAGTATGGACTCGGGCCAAGATTCCAAGGCGTCTTCGACGTTGTTCCAGTACTTGTTGGGATGACCAGGTGGTTGTTGACTTTTCGTTTGATGGCTTGATTTTATGTTGAAGAGAACTCCGTAGCTGTTTGGTTTCTGGGAGAGCGATCACCAAATAAATCGTTTCGATCACCAGGAGTAAAAGAGTTATGGCAGCCGGGAAGGCGTAGACGTTTAAGCCTACTCCGATCAGTTGAGTGGTCTCGACTGGGGGACTTCGCATGGCAAACCAAGCACCCAAGATTGGACCGAACGTGAAACAGAGCGAGAAGGCAATCCCGACGAGATCCAGCGATTGAGCTCGAGTGGTAGGATCGGAGACGTCACTGATGACAGCTATACTCAATTGAACGTTTCCCTCGGAGAGGCCACCGACAGCTCTTGATAAAACGTAACGTCCAAAGCTCGTGGACGTCAACCAAAGCAATGCCGAGAGAATGTTACCCACCAAGGAGAGTAGTAAGACAGGCCTTCGTCCGTAGGTATCCGATAATCTACCGATCAAGGGTGAAATTAAAAATTGACAGAACGAGAAGATCGAACCCAAGATTCCTTCGAACCGGGCCCCAAGTTGAGGATCAGAGGTAAAAATCGAGGAGGATTGGGCAGATGAAAATAGGATTGGATAGGAAGATTAAACCGACCACCCAGGATAGTAACATCCCATTTTGAATTATTAGAGGTAGACCAATGAGTTAAATCAGGAGCCGATCTCCACGAGGTCAACGTCGTCCGACAAGTCGAGATGGTCCTCAAGATCGATGACAACAACGTAGCATCCTAACGATTTTCGCAGGTGGAAAGGGATGAAGGGGAGCAGGCCATTTTTTTTCAAAAAAAAAAGTTCCAAGGTCAGGATTTCGCCAGTTACATAATTGCTTGCAGGTATGAAGGGCTTCTGGATCATTTGGGGTTGGATCGAAGAGAAAGTGGATTTGAATAGACCGATCTTGAGCTGTGCCGATGACTTGAATCCTGGACCTCTTCTTGAGTTTTTTTGAATCAAACTGGATGAACGTACGGCAACTTGAGACCTTTCAGCTCGAACAAATGAATCGATTAGTCTCGGAAAGAGTGGCAATGGGATCGTAAATGCTAAGAAACGAATTAAGGGCCAAGGTGTGTATCCGAGTTAGTACAAAAGACTGAGAACATCATATTGGAATGGAACCCAAGCCTTGGAATGAAAAAAAGGGGGCTTTGAGAGAGAAGAAGTGTAGTAAGAGCAACATACATACCGAGGAGATCGAAGAGTAGGGAGATGAAGACGATCTTGACAACCTTCCGTCTGGGGATCGGTAGGTGACTACCTGAGTCGTTTGAGGCGATGATGCTGGACATCGGACCAAGTCAGCAGTAAATCGATTGGATGACGATCCGAGAGTGGGTCCGAAGCTGAAGATGGGGTGGTGAGAAGCAAAGAGCAGAGAAGAAAGATCCCACCGCCGGGGGACACCTACTCCCTCGGGGAGGACCGACTGGTTCGGGCTGACGTCATTACCCGACATCTGGCTGGTGAAGTGTTATCATGATAAACATCACAGCCACCTTTTATCAATAGTTTGTCTTAGCATCTTCTCATCAGTTTTATTGGCAAAATAACTAGCTCACAGGCTATTCGGATATTTACAACACCTCAAACACATACAATTCCAAATTAGACTAGCTCAAGACAACCTATCCCTTCTTAATACTATAGTTATTCTCCATCACTCTAAATACTCCAATCATTATCCAAACTAGGAATCCTGGAAATAATCTTGGACATGGTATTATGCCTACTGGATATATCTTCCTCACAAAAAAGACAAAAATTCATCACCACAGCGAAGGATCAACACTTCCAACTACTCCCAAGATGTCATGAATTCTCAGAACTTCCCCCCAAATTGTCTTTTCAGAAGTACTCAATCATGTCATCAACTTTTCCACAGCCATTTCACTCCATCATCCTACCTTATTAGCAATACCCTTGAAACTAGGCATCAGGAATCACTATATAAAAGTCATAAGCCAACTATACATCATCATTTTTCATATCATCATCAGATTTTTTTTCCACCATCTTTGTCATTGATTATCATCACCATCAGGGATTCATCAGCATCACCATTGGTCTTTGATTATATCAGGGAGAAGAAGAATTATCATTTAAGAAGATCACTCATCCACACTATCATTCAGGAATTTTAGCCAAAGGATTTTGAAAAGGGCAAAAATTTCCCCAGGTGGAATTTTTGCTAGCAAAGATTGAAGGGTGTGAGAGGATGGGATAGAGATCCCAAAAATTATCTCTGATGGCCAAAATATGAAACCACCTTCTTTTTTTCTGTTTTTTTCTTTTTTTATTGAGCTTCAAGTAGAAGCAGAGGAGAAAATATTAGTTCTTTACTTGAATGAGTATGCATCATTGTTTTCATATATTTCATGATTTGTCTGAAGTTTTAATCAGAAGAACATATCATATAATTAATCATATGATATGTTTATACCTCAACTCTTTTCCAAGACCGGTGGGATTTTCTCATAAAGGAATTATTATTAGGGTGTATCAGAGTTCGCAAACCTGCCATTTGTCAGCCTCCTGGATGCCAAGACCCTTGCTATCCTTTAGCTACCAGAGGTGATGGAATAAATAATAAATATATTATTCAATAAATGCAGCCAGAATCCATAGAATATTTGGATAGAGCTATTGCAAGGTTGATTGGTTTGGTGATGATTGAATATTGTTAATCAATATAAATAAATTGATTATTAAATAAATTAAAAGAGGGGCCACAATAATATTGGGGATCTTTAACACCTCTCTTCAGGGAATTCACTTTGAAAACATGTAGACCTGGTTACTTTGGAACCTTTAATTTATATTCTAAAAGGAGTTATTGCCCAAAGATAATATATATATAAAATATATGATTGAGTGGCAGGGCTTTGTAACCAAGCTTCCACAACATAAAATGGATAATAAAACTCACAGGTATGTTATTGGATCCTTTAGGTACCTGTTTGGGACATGTACTGATGGGTTAAACCTGTTACTGGGGTTAAAAGGTTGTTCAGCAGTTTAAATTGATAAAAACAGTTTTGGGATGGATAATATTCATTTTTTTTTTTTATTTTCATTTTTTTTTGGTGGACTTAGACAAAAAAAAAAAAAAAAAAAAACAGACTTCACTACACTCCACCTCATACCTCACCACTCACCAAACCACCCACCTCTCCCTTCCACCTCATCACTAAAACCCACCATCTATCTAACCACCCTCACTCACAAGTCTTCCCCTTCCTCCACCTCAACAAACCACCTCATTCACCACAACCACCTTCCAATCCTCACCTACTCACCCACCACCACCAACTTACAAACCTCACCCATTAATCATCCACCTCCACTTCACCAATCCAATGCACCCAACCTCACCCACCCACCCAGTCTTCCACCCTCAACCAGCGCTGCCACCTCTGGTAAGCCCTCTCACTTCCCCTTGCTATCAATCCCACAATTGATTGCAAATTGATGGCTTGATCAATTGCTCAATCAATGGAAAATTGATTGATCACAGATTGATCAAGCAGTCAATTTTCAATCTGCTTCTTGATCAATTGATTCACAATGAATAGCTTCATTGATTTGAAATCAATACCTCAATAGATTTGCAATTAATACCTTGATTGATTTTCAATCAATAGCTTGATCAATTTGTGATTGATTGCTCAATTGTTTAGCAATCAATTGCCCAAGTGATTAGAGGTGAATTGCTGTGATGCAGGTGGCTGATTGCCTATTTGTTTTTTATTTTGTTTGATGTTTTGGTTTTTTTTATTTTGTCTTTATTGTTATAAAGCCAATACTCAAGTCATTTTCAAGTGAGTTTTATTTTTTTGGGTTGATTGTTTGGCATGTATTTATGTGTGGGTGACTCAAGACCATTTTATTTTTATTTTTTCTTTGTTGTTGTTAGGATCAATTCACAAGGTATTTGCACAATTGAAGTATACATCAGTGAATTTACTCTTGTGCAAGATTTTCACTTACACCCCCAATTTTTTCTGGTAGCCGTTCCCTGGTGGGGTTTCCTCTGGTAGTCAATTGGAAAGGTTTTGGTGTCTTTGGGTTTTATGTTTTGCAAAAATAAAAATTCATCAGTGACCTCTTTAATACTGATAAAATGCAGGAAAAATTCAGTCACATACATTTTTAGAATCATTTGATTGAATTATATGACTGTGTTGTTCTTTTCTGGACCTTCCAACACCATTTTATGTATTCCTTCCATACTCAAAATTCCTTTGAGAACATTTGAGAAATTGGTGTATCCAAATGTTTCCAACCCTGGTAGTGTTCTCCATAGTTTTAATTGATTTGGATTTTGTGGTAATTTGGATTTTTGGAGGTTTTCTGAGATTGATTATTTCAAAGGGAAATAGAAATTAATCTGAATGGAATTTTTGATTTGATCTTATTCCTCCTGGTGAGCTTAAGTATTCCCAAAAAAATTCTTCTATTTTTAATATTCATATTCACTTCGATGGGCAAGGCATTGAACATTAGATTTTTTTATTTTGAAAAAGGTTTCAAACCAATACATCATATCAAATTCTCATGGTTAGCCCACCGAAAATGCTTAGCCAATCCCAAGGTGTTTGGATTCAAATGCAAGGACAATTGCCTTGATGGAACATCACATATTCTATCTTAAAAGTAATGATCATATTACAAAACCATGATTTAAAATCACATTTTGGTGTTAGAAAATCTTAATGATGCACCATTGGAGAAGGAAAACCCCAATGCCTAGATTTAGTGGGCTTTTCTCAAATTAAACAATTCACATCTGGTAATGCTTATTTTATATATATTTCTTTCATAAAAAGATATTTAGGAATGTTTAGAAAGTGGGTGATCTCAAAAAAAATGTGTTTAGGATGTTATGATTGAAATCTGCCCAGTGAAAAAAATGTGTTTAGGATGTTATGATTGAAATAAAATTTCATGTAGTGTTCCAAAAGTTGGTGCATCAAGTACAATTTATCCAGATTTTTTCAATTTAATATTTTATTATGTGCACATGTGGATTTTGGTTTTTTCCACTCTTACTTAAATTTCTGTTTGAATGTAACAACTTGTTAGAGATTTATTTATTTTTAAATTTCAAGAGTTTAAGAGTTTAACCTACATTTTTAATCTCTTCAAGTCAGGGTGACCCCACATCATTGGATTTTGTACGTTCATTGAATCTAGCTTTAAATATAATTACAAGTTTCTGGTTGACAAAGAAATAATGGGATGAAAATAAAAATACATGAAGTACTTCAGAAAACCTTCACCAAAGCCAATTTTGCATCCAAACATAATCCTCCATATTTTTGAAATTAATGATATAAAAATTTCACTATTTGGAATATTTTTACAATGTTTGTGTGGTTTCCATTAAGCTAGAGGGCTTGGAATCTTGGGTTCTGAGATATGAAACTGCCTCTGTGAGATCAACTTCTGGAAGTAAACCCAAGGCTCTTTTTTCAACTGCAGTTATATCCTCCAGGGCTTCCTCACTTAACCACTTTTGATTTATTTAAGTAGGAAGTGTTGGTGGGTGATCACCTCTTGGTGAATTATTTTTTTTAGCAAGTTGACTAATTCTAAATTTTCTATCCCTCTTGATGCGTGGTTTTTGGCTAGTTGAATTTATGCTTCATCAAGGTAATGATATATTTTGGATAAATTTTGACCCCTTGAAACATTTGCATGATTGAATAATTCCTCATCTTCACCCTCAACATCAGATATGAGCCCACTTTCCAAGAAAAGAGCAGAAGTCTCTGGGAACACATCCATCATTTCCAGCTCAACAGCCATGGCCTTTCAAATTTCCTTCTTGTTATTCTGTATTTCAAAACATGATAAGCATTAGGTAATTGATCATGAAGATAAACTAAAAAAATATTTATTTGACACACTTTCTCCTTGTTGAGACTTTGATATGCAGAAAAATTAGATTTTCTGCTTCTGGAGCCTCCTTCTGCCTTGTGCTCCTTCTTCCAAATAGCCTTCTTTGAGACAAGACAGAGATTGATTATGGCAACCCTGTTTGCTGGGGTGTTTTCATTCTCATTTATTGAATAGGAAGAAGTCCCCCGCGTTTTTGGAACATCTCCTATGCTCTGATGATTATTGCAGTGCAAGAGGAATTCCAGCATCATTTTTCATGCTGTTCCCAGTGATAGGTGCATCTGGTAATACAGGGATTTTGGATCAAGGCCCGGGCATGGGATTTCCATGTCTCATCATGAGACTGAATTTTTCCCAAAGCAGTGGTTTCCAGGGATTGATATGTTGAAGTAATACTTTTTTGTAATTGGCATAAGGCATCCTTCTTCACAAGTTTCAGCTCCTTCTCTTGCATTTGTTAATTGGAGATGTACTGGTTTGGCGTGCCAGTTTTTGATGCTATGGCATCATGAATGGATGCCTTCTTCTTTGCCATGTAATTTTTGAGGTATGCTTGTTCATCACAAGTTGGAGGATTAGGAATTTTGTTGTTGTTGGAATCCATTTCAAGAATTGATTTTTTCCAATCAAGCAAAAAATTTGAAATACAACTTGAAGAAGCAGGGATTCCAAGATTGCATGCATGAAAAGAGAGAGAATATTTTTCTGGGCCAAAAATGTTTTCTTCTTTTGGTATTGGTTGGATTGATAGAGTTTTTGTGCAATCATGAAGTAGGATGGGGCAGCAGATTTTTCAAAATCTTCATCATCCTCAAAAACAGGAATATTGAATTGGTCATCTGGAAGGGGGGCTCTTGATGGCTCAGGTGTTTGTGATCTTTGGTTAGCTGGGGTTTTGGAATTTTAGTAACATAAAATAAACACCATGATTGAGAAATGGGTTTGTATTATTGTCATGGATATCTTATACTGGGTGGATTAGTTCTTACCCGGTTCCATGTCTAATTTTCCAAATTAGTAACCAGATGAAAATGTTTCTGATTTTGTGATTTTATATTCATTTTTCAAAAAATGTTAAATAGGAATTCAGCTTTTTTTTACTGACCTTCTGAAAATTTTCAGAAATGAAGATATTACATATTATGATTCCCCTTTGTTCTCAAATTTTTCTTACAAGTAGGCAAAGGGTATTCACATAAGTCTACTTGGAGATTTGAATAGAATCTTCTTCAACAAGGGAAGAGCTCAATGAGAAATCAATTCACAAATTACATAGAAAAGATACTCCATGGCTACCATGTGCCCCAAAGAGTTTGATTTTTTTTTTGTTGCACTTATTCTGATTCATAAAAATAAAAAGGGATCATGCAGTCAAACTTGATTTATTTACTCTGGGGCTTGCTTCAGATAATAGATATGAAGATCTTCCTCTTCATTTCATGATTTTAATTATCAAAACAAATTTCCACAGAAAGCATTCTTGACCATCATGTGTTTCCAAAAAATTCCTCATTCTCATATTTATGGAATTGACCAATAATTATTGAATGAGAAAATGAGCTCAAGAATTCTAGCCACCATCAGGAAGAGCTGGAGTTGAAATATATCAAGATCCAATATTCCATAATATGTACTTCAGACTACTCATTTCCAATATTATTGGTTTTTTTGAAGTGCTAATTGAATAATATATCAAGTAGAGATGCATAATACTGGCATGGTTCCAATAGCTTGTTGGATTTATGTTTTTGTTTTAAGAGATTTTTTAAATCTAAGATTACTCAAGAATGCAATGCTGGGGACCACACAGTTGCAGTTTTAATGCATGTATTTATATCCAGAGGGAATTGATTGTTGAGAGTTCAATTTTTCAAACTGAATAATAGAGAAATATGATGAATCAGGTTTCAGATTTTGCATGGTGCTAATTCTTGGAAATGAGGATTATGATTTTCCTCTTTCTGGAATTTATTTTGACTAAATCTCCTCAGATAATATTGGATAAATAATCAAGGGCAAGAAGAAACCATGCATGGTTTTCAATTTGATTATTTTGAAAATGGTGTGATATTAATTCTTGCTAATTCTTGTAAAGAAGGTAGAGTGCTTTCTAATTACTGGCTGGTCATACACCAGTAATTGGGATCAATTACACGAATGACATTTCTGAATCATGATTTGAAAAAAAAATATATGAGAATTCAACATGCCTGGATCACTTAGCTCAAAATAGTAAAAAGAAAAATGTAACAGGGGTGCATAATGTCATGGAAAGATTGCATCATGCAGGATTCACCTATTTGATTTTTTGGAATAGGCAGGTGTGTATCACCAAAGTTCATGCTTCACCACACAAAATAAATATGAGTCATGTGCAGGGAGCTGGTTGACTTATGATAAGTTGTCCACCACTCCAGGACCATGGGTATTCAGGAATCAGATGTCAAGGTAAAATAAGGTGGAAAAGCTGGGGAGGTGGAAAGCTTGTGCTAAGTTGTCCACTTCCCTTCAACCATGTGGTAGCTTGATTTTGAATATTCCAAATGATCAATGATTTCTGGGATGGTGGAAGGCTTAGCATAAGTTGTCCACCTCCCCAGCCTCTCCACAAGGATTTACCAGGTCATGTGATTCCTGTATGCACACAAGTCCAGGGAGGTGGACAATTTATCATAAGTAATCCACCTGCCTTGACATTACCTATACATGTAATATTCAGTAAAGCTACATCTAATTCAATGGGAAGGTGGAAAACTTAGCGTAAGTTGTCCATCAATCCAAATTTATCCCATATTAAATTCCAGCCAGTAAAAATGTTGTACAACTCATGCCCACTTTTAAATCATTTCGTGAAATAACTCGTAAGCATTTTGGCAGGAAAAGGTAATGTTTGGATTATATACATCAAATGAAATTTTTGACCATATCTGGATTCTTTCCCATTGAATCTAGTGTAAATTCAACAGGAGAAAAATTTTGGAGCTTAATAGAGGCATTGGCTACCATTTTTTTTTGGCGGGGGGGAATGAGCAACCAAAATTAGTAGGTTTTTCTGTTTATTGGAGAGACACTGGAGGGAAATTATTTGTATTTGATAAACAAGTTCACCCTAATTGAAAAATTTGGGCTACCAAGCACTGTTAGATCTGCAATTGTGGGGTGTTCCTATTGGTGAGGTGGTGCCTTAGCTCAAGTGGACCACCTTACCAGGAAAAACTGGAGAGCATTGTTGGTTAATTGCTTTAAATGATGAATTTGTTTTCAAAGAAGGGTCATTGACTTTCTGAAGATCAGTCTTGGAATTTTTTGCATTCAAATGATTTCACGCTGTTTCCTTCCTGTCTCTATCAACATCTCAAAATTGGTGCCATGGTAAGGCACTTAGTCTAACTATGAAACTCCCTGAACAAAGTTAGAAACCATTCGCAAGCTACAAAATAAGATTTCTTTCTCATTCATGCTTGTGGAACAATTAAATTTTGAATATTTTTCACTTGCAAGAAATTTAAATTGAGTAGCATTGCAAAAAAATTGCATGTGCAAGAAATACATGATATTTTCTTGATTTTTTTCAGAACTTGAGTGTTTTTTTTGGATAAAATCCAATAATTCCAAATCATAATGCCACTTTCCAAAAAGAATAATTATGTATCCAGTCTCTAATTAAATTTAAAACCTCTCAACTTAGTAAATTTTTCCAATTGGTCATGCTCCAGAACATTTGTGGGTCTCTAAAATAAAAAGGGCCCCAAGAAGAATGTATCTTACTTTAATTTAACAAAAATCCAACAACAAGGTTTTTCCACCAAAATCTTTGAATTAATCATTTGAAATAGTCATTAACTCCATCTCAATTGAATTAGCCAAGGATGAGTTTAAATCAATCCCATGCCATGGTGGTCTCAATCCTGGTATGAGAACAGAGCTCTGGTAATGATCCAAATCTCTGTTTCCCCAATGATTTCTGCCTGTGAACCTTATACCTGTTTGGTTTTATTACCTAGTTCCTTCTGGCTCACTTGGTGCCTGCTTCCAAAAATTGGGTTGTAAAACAACAAGTGATTATTCTGGAATCTCAACTTGACTCAACTGTAAAATCCCTGGCAGAATATCATAAGCTAAATGAGCCTACTAAATGGATGTATCTTTGTGTGCAAATAAAACATTGATATAAATTTGAAATTTAATTCAGTTTCATCATGCTTTAAACTTCAATAAAATCACAGTTTTGGGGCTATGAATTTCCCTGAATCAAGAAAATTCATACAGAAAGTGGGAAAAACCATCTACACTCTTGAAAAAGGTTGAATCACCATTTGGTTCCCCCAAAATCTTTGTTAGGATTTTTCATGGAGTTTTCCAGATATTATAGGGCCTTGTGCTTTTATTTCACTGTGCTTCAAGCCATCAAGGGAAACTTTGAACTGGAAATAACCTTTCAAATAAACATAAATCAGCATGGATTATTCAAATGGTTCCAAAAAACCATATATTTGCATTGTTTTTTGGTTGTAAAAATTTTTGAGTGGGCGTGGGGGATTCTAAGGACATGAAATGATGATGAATGAATCAAGTTTCTAAAGAAAAGAAAAAAAGGTTTTGGATGGCATATGAATAGGATTTGCACCCAAAATTATCAGTCATGTTCCAATCAAGAGCTCAAAATATCCCACAAGGCTTTGGGTCATGGCATACAGAATTAACAAACCTCTCAAAAGTTTCAAGTGCATTGGCTGAATTCAAATTTTTTGAGTCTCTGAAAGTGCCTGCAAAGTATCTTCTCCTGCTTGAGTTGTGTATTTCTTAAAGTGTTTATGAACTGCCTGGTTTTAAATTATAAATAAGTTAACTTGATCTGGTTTGGAGTGACTATTTTTGTGAAGCCATTCTCAACTGATAAGCATGAGAAGATATCTTGTGTTTTGGTGAGAGACAGTCCAGTTTTAAATTCTCAGCAGTTTCTGTTGGAGTAACATTACTATCATCCAGTGCTGTACCTAGAAAATTCAGAGAATACCAAGCAGGGGTGGAGGTGAAGGATCAGGGTGATTATGAATTTCATGGTTTTTTATAGTTATGGAGGATTCACTAGATTGAAGAATGACTTACAGAAATTATTGGTTTTCAAACTACAGATTCCATTACATTATTATTTCCTGAAAAACACAGGCACAATGCACCAGAAAAAAATCAATATCCATATGATCAAGTGGATGATGGCCCAGGGAGGTGGACAACTTAGCCTAAGTTTTCCACCTCCCCATGAAAACTTCCCTGTTTCCCCAAATTAGCTGGGTCTCAATCCATAGTGTGGAGAAGTGGAAAACTTGGCATAAATAGTCCAGCATGTTTGTTTCAGGAAAAAAAAATGCTGGTACTGAAATGCCCATGCTGGAAAATATCTTTCATCCAAGAAAATTAACCACAACATGGCCATATTAAAAAGAAAGTTGGTAGAGGTACAGGTTTTTCTGATCCTTGCATTTCCCTGAAAATATTTTCTTCAACTTGCTCAATCATTGAACCCAGTTTTAAAAAAAATGGTAGGAACAAAGATCAAAGAATTAAATGTGGTGAACAATATTTTTCAGTGGGAAAACAGTGAAATATTTCTGGTTCAGGCCAATATCTTGGGTATAATTGGATATGCTGGCTTATCAATTATACATTGTGAGAGTTCACTGTGACATTGATGTAAAAAGACTCTAAAGTTATGAATGGTAAATATTTTTTGAGAGACCATTGATTTCCTGTCACAGTGGCAGTTTTGGTTTACACATGAATGAATCAGTAGGTTGAAAAATCACACAGAAAAATTGATTTTTTTCAACCTTCAGAATCACACACATGCTCATGTTCTGCAACACTCAGAAATTATATAAAAGCATAAAATCAATATTGACATTATGAAGTGTGAGATGGCTCAGGGAGGTGGACTACTAATCCTAAGTGGTCCACCTCCCCATTAAAATTTTCCAATTTCCCAAAAATAGTTGGCTCTTAGTCATTGGTATGGCAAAGTGGACAAGTTAGTGTAACTTTTCCACAATTTTTGTTCCAGGAACTAGTTGTTACTGAAATGCCCATGTTGGCAAATACCTTTCTATTGAGATCTGAGGAAATGCAGATTGATAGTCAGAAAGAACAATGAAGAAAGAAACCTAGAGAAATAAGAAAGACATTTTACTTACCTGAGGAAATGCAGATTGAAAGTAAGAAAGAAGGAGGGGGAAAGAAGCCTTCAGTCTGACTTGACCATCTGTCCTCAGGTAGTGGAAAACACGGATGAGATTAGTGACATGTGAGTGTGCGCACCTGCAATTTGTGTGAGGGTGATGATTGGGCGTGCACACTTGACAGGTGATTGTGAGAGGAGACAGATGAGAAATAAGAAAAAAAAATAAAAGAGGAGTGATGAGAAAAGAAAAGATAAAATCAAACATGGCTAGAAGAAAAGGAATACAGGAAGAGTAAGAGAGATAAGAGAAAGATGATCTAGTATTCCAACACCCCCCCTTGCTAACCACAGCCTGAGAGACCAAACATGCGCTGATGCGCTTCAAGAAGAACACAGGACAGAAGCTTGGTTGGAATATCCGCTAGCATGTCTTTATTAGTCACATGATCCACTGTGAATGCCCCCTTACTTACACATTTGCAGATGAAGTGGTGACGGGCATTGATGTGCTTAGTTTGCAAGTGATGTTCTGGGTTTTTGGCAAGAGCTTCAGCTCCTTTGTTGTCAACAAGCAAGGGTACAGGCAAAAATTCACAGAGACGCAGTTCAATCAGGATGTTGCAGAGCCAGAGGTTCTCCTTGCACAAGTCAGAGAGGGCCTTGTATTCCGCCTCAGTGCTGTAGAGAAAAACCATAGGTTTTTTCTTCAATTTCCACAAGACGTCCCCAAGACCCAAGAAAAAGGTGTAGCCTAAGGTGGACCAATGGTCCCACTTGTCCTCCGCCCAGTCAGAGTCACTGTATCCTGACAGCCGGATGGAGGAGCTGCCTAGAGTGAGACGGTGATGGCAAGTGGTGTGAAGGTAGCGGAGAACACGGAGTGCGGCATTCCAGTGGTCAAGAGAGGGGTTTGTGAGGAACTGAGAAAGCATGTTTACAGCAAAGGAAACATCCGGTTGAGTGCATTGAGAAACCCATTGGAGAGACCCAATTATTTGATTTTAGCAAGGTGGGGAGGGGGGTGAGGTACCAGCATGTGGAGAGAGATCTTTGAAATGGGTATCTGTGGGGGTACAAGCAGTGGCGCAGACGCCAGGAAAAAAATAATCCATGACTGAAGAGATATAATGGCTCTGACCAATGGAGAAAGACCTACTTTGCATATTGCAGCTGATGGAGATTGAAAGGAAGAGTGAAAGGTCCTTGTTGGATCAAACTTTGAAGCTCTAGCCAATTGCTTTTGTGAATGAGGTAATGAAAGAGGATGTGCCAACAACGGCAACATCATCCACGTGAGCAGTAACAGCTCCAACAAGGACATCACCATTGAGTTGATACTAGAGGGATGAGTTGTAAGCCAAACGGGAGAGGCCAAGGGACAGGAGGGCGGAGTTGAGTTCCAAGTTCCATTGACAGTATGATTGCTTAAGGCCGTATATTGCCCTGGTGACTCTGCAGACCCAGTCTGAATGCTGGGTTTCTTTGAAACTTGGAGGTTGAGCCATAAAGATGGGCTCATCTAGGCAACAATTCAGGAAAGCTGTCTTGAAATCCAGCTGAAAACCAACCCATGCCTTGTGACCAAGAAGACTGAGCAGCAGACAAAGTGTTTCAAATCAAAGAGTAGGAGCAAAAACCTTGGAAAAATCCAAACCCTGAACCTGCAAGAATCCCATGGCAATGATCCTGGCTTTCAGTTTAATGATGTAACCGTTGGGACATCTCTTCACTTTGAAGACCCACTTGCAGCAAATAATCTTGTGGCCCTTGGGGGGGGCACAAGCGTCCATGTTCCCATCCCCTGGAGGGACAACATTTCTTCTTGGGCTGATACTATCCAGCGGCAATGATGAGGGGAGCGGAGAAGCTGCTTCCAGGTCTTGGGAGCAGTCAGGTCATCCTTAACCAAAGCATGGCGGGAAAAATTTCAAAAAAAAGACAGTGGACAAGAGGTGCGGGAGAAACAACGCAGGGAAGGGGGACAAGAGGGAGGGTGGACAGTGTGGTGCTCTTTTATAGACCCAAGTCGGAAAAGGGCTGCAGGCAGCGCGCTCAGCAATGGGTAGGGCCTTGCCGCAGCTAGCCGCGCTACGGGCTCAGCAGCGGTTGGGTCGGGCTCAGCACCTGGAGACAGGAGACGGACCGGCTGCGCGGATTGCGCAGATTGGAAGGCTTGCGTGGATCAAGCGGATTGCGCATCGCAAGATGCGCGGATTGGATCACGCGGGTACTCCCCGGATACCTGGAATGGGTTGTTGGGCGGACGCATGCGGGCGGGCAAATTGGGCGTACGTTGATATCAAGGAGCATGGGTTGGAGGGGTAGGGTTGGGCTAGGGTTCTGTGCTTAGGGGTTGTATTTCATCATTCTTGCTTACTTGTGGTTGTACTTAGGTTAGGGTTGAGAGGGAGGACTTAAATACTTCACTCTCAACTCCGGGTTGTAGGAGGGGGGATCAATTTTATCATCAGATCAGATTGGATTGGATTGGAAAGGAAGGAATTCATCTTATTCTCACTCTATCACTCTCTCTCTCCCTCTCTCTCTCTCCCTTGACCGGCTGCATCCAATCTCCTTACAGGCGCTTTGATCAATAACTTCTGGAACTTGAGGACAACTTAAGGGGTGTTGCCCCTTTGGTTTCCACATCTGGGGGTCTGGCCGGGAAAAATCATTCGTCAAAGTCTCTCAAAGGTACTCACGGATGCTACCAGAAGCCGCTTCTCTCCCTTCCTCCTCTTACGGTGTGGTGTCAATTTATAGACACGGATTGGGAACTGCATCGTGGCTGCGCGCTCAGCATTGGGGGCAAGCGGGCTCAGCATTAGGGTATGCGGTGTGCTCAGCAGCAGCCGCTGTTTGGCTCCGCACCTGGTGGACGGGTTGGGCTCAGCATTGGATGCGGCGTGGGTGGCAATCTGCCCTGGAGATTGGATTTGGAAGGTAGTGCACTTGACTAGGTTTGCGGGCGCGCCAGTTTGGATACGTAGGGGCGGAGCAATCCACAGGCTATGAAGGAATGGATGAAGCGCGCGCTTGCGCGCGCGGGTCATGCCGGATATTACCGAACACCCAAGACGGGCGCGGACAAACGGATACGGACAGGCGCGGGGTGCTCCGAGTAGGGTGCGGTGCAAGGACCGCGTCATGAGAAGGACAAACCGGATGAACGGAGCGGCGTACAGACGGCGGGGGGAGTTTGGTACGGAGGAGGTGGGGAGAGGAGGCTAGGGTTTCTGTTTTGGGATTGTTTTCTGTTTTGTTGTCATACTGTTATTTGCGCGTGTACTTAGGTTAGGGTTGAGAGGGAGGACTTATCCTCACTCTCAACTCCGGGTCGGAGAGGAGGCATTGGATCATCATCAGAGCATCAAAGGGGAAGAGGAGGAAGAATGTTATCATCAGATTGAATCACTCATCTCACCAGGAGATTAAAGGAACTCATACCTGATACACATCCAGGTGGAAAGTTCTGAGGATTGAAGGATTGGCAATTTCTCTCTCTCTACTTTTCTTTATCTTTTTATCTCTTATTCCTATTTCTCATTCAAGTGCGACTTTGGGCATCCTCATCTCCTTTCAAACGCAGGGAACCGTTAACTTCTGAACCTTGGGACAATTATAGGGGGATAACCTTTATTCTTTCCACATCTGGGGGTCTTGCCGGGAAATAAATTTCCGTTTCTTGTCTTTTGAAGGTAACCGGGCATGATGTCCTATTCATACCTCCCTACAGTCGCTCCTTCTTCTTCTTCTCCTTCTCCTTCCATCTCTGGGTCCGCTACTCTGACCCCACTCTTGTCTTCCATCCCTCCTCCTCCCCCTCCCTCCGCTCAACCTAGGACAAGCTACGCCGTTCCTCCATTGGTCTCCAGTGACCATGAATCCAGCCGTCCGGTTTGCATCAGGCCGCGCGACTACCCTCACATCCGATTCAACACCGCGGATGTGGAGCGATTCATCTTGAGATACAAAGGTATTGCAGATGCGGAAGGTGCGTTGGACGCGGATAAGGCTTGGCTTGTTGTCCTGTTCATTATGGACAAAGAGAAGCTCCAGGATGTGGAGGAAATGGAAGGCTACGAGAATCAGGATTGGCCAAAACTGAAGGCAGAGATCCTAACGCGGTGGGGTAGGCGCAAACCTTGGTTCCGGGAAAGAAATTTTGACCGCATGGCCTTGGAGGCGAGCGCGCGTGGAGGGGTAAGAACGCGGGTGGAGCTGGCGGAGTACACCTTGACCTCTGATTGGATCTATTGGTACTTGTCAAAGAACGAGGTGGTGGCGGGACAGACGGGGGCCATGAAACACGCGTTTCTGGGCGGTTTAGGCGCTCAACTCCGGGCAACGGTGCGGTGGCATCTTTACAATCACAACGTGGTAAAGCGGTCATTGGACGGGAGCATTGCGCTCCTTCCGGAGTTGGCTGTCATTCGCCGGGCTGTGGAGAGTGAGCTTGATTTAGAGGAGCTTATCAAGGACACCGCTAAGTCCTTCCCAGAGGGACCGATGAAATCCGCCCCCCAGGTTCCGGCTCCGGCGCAATTTCCGGCCCCAGTTCCATCTACTTCCACGTGTGTTCCGGTTCCTCAACCCGCGCCAGTCCCTCCAGTAAGCAAATTGACGGAACTGATGAAGGACCTGAAGATCTGCATGAGCCGTATGGGCCAGCAGCAGCCGCAAGAGTCTCCACCTCACATGGTGGAAGGGTTTTGGCCGCCCGGTACCTTCATGCCGAGGGGGTGCTTGTACTGCGGGGCAAACAGTCATTGGCGATCGGCGTGCAAGGAGCTTACAAAGGATCTCAGCGCGGGATTGGTTCAAACGGCGGGGATGGGGTACATGTTTCCAACGGGCAAACAGATTCCGATGGAACCAAGCCAGCCGACCGCAATGCAGCAAGTGTGCACACGGGGTCAGGAGGCGGGAACAACGGCACGAGCGTCACTGGGCATTGTCACCGGTCCCGGATTGTGGAAACCACCTTGGGTGGAAGCTGAGGTAAGGGTAGTGGCAACAGAAGAAAAGGTGGCGGTCTCCGATAAAATGGAGGTGGACGCAAAGGAGCGACCCCCGTTGGCCGTTCCAAAACCGGCCGCACGCGCGCCTGGAACCAAGGTGCCGGTAGCAAACCCTGTAGGGAAGAAGAAAGCGGCGGACATCGTGCAAAGGGTGATGGGTAACAAGAATCCGGTTCCTTTGACCTTGCGGGAACTGGCGGCCGTGTCTCCGGCGGTGGTAGACAAGATGGTTCAGGCGCTGCGGGATTGCGGTCAGGGCCGGGTACCTCAGACGGTGCAGCGGGTTCATGTGGCGCAAGGAGTGTGAGTTGAAATTGGTTTTGACTCCACTTGCTTACGTTCCAATGGTCATAGCGGGAAGGAAGGTGTGGGCTATGGTGGACAGCGGTTCAATGGTGAACCTGCTGCCATCGCAGATGGTGGATGATTTGGGGTTGGTTTGGCGGAAATGCGCGATGGGTCTCCGCGCGCTTAACGGAGGGGAGTGTTGTGTGGATGGGGTAGTTGAGGAGGAGGAGGTCGAGGTTGCAAGGGTCCGTAGGCCCCTTTCTTTTCTTTTGGTTGATTGTGTGGACGTGATTTTGGGAAGGCCGTTCATTTTTGGGTTTTGAGCACGCATGGTTTTTGATCCGGAGGCGGGAACAGAGGCGTTGACGGTAGAGGATTTGTCCGGCGGAAGGTTTGAGACGACTATCTGCAATCACGGGTAAGGGAAGCGGAGGAGAGTGTTGGAGTATGAGGAGGAACCGGATGCGGAGTTGGTCTGCGACGAGCAACCTTTGGAGGATTTTTTCTAGTTGACCAAGGAGACCGCGCGGAACAAGCTCTGGTTTTGCGCGGGCGGTTGACTAATGAGGAGCAGGGAGGGGGAGGAAGGAAAGTGCAGGACGCGCACGTCGCAGAAGTAAGTCCCTTTTCTCAGTATGCATTGCCCAAGGGTACTACGCTTTGAAAACCCTATCATTGTGCCACACTCGTGAGCGAAGGCAAAAGCCGCGGTTCCATTCTGCGTAGGACTTACAGCAAAGGATGTGTGCGGATGATGCGGTGCAACGCGGGCAAGTACAAGCTGGTGTCACCGAAGGTCCGACCAAGGAATGAGCCAATGCCCCAGGAACTGAACGGACTGCTTCGACCAATTGCTTGGTTGCGGGACCCTGGGGTCACGCCAATTAAGGCTTTGGGGTGGGTTACTAGTTTGGTGTGGATCACGGAGGAGCGGATTGCAGCTTTCAATTTTGGCCTGGCGGGATGGTTGAGTACGGAGGAGCGCAAGTTGCTGATTTTGGTTCTGGTTCTTTGGGAAAGAGTGGTTGCGTTCGGACCGGAAGAGCGGGGGCTCCTGAAAAACAATATTGGCGACCCCTATGTCATTCCCACTGTCAATCACGAGCCGTGGAAGATCAAGCCAATTCCAATACCGCGGGCGGTCCGGGAGCAGTTTCTGGAGTTGGTGCGGGAGCGGGTGAAGACTGGCCTTGACGAACAGTCAAAGTCTAGTTACTCCAGCCCAATCTTTGCGGTGGTTAAACAGGATGGGAAGTCGTTGAGGATTGTTCATGATTTACAGCGGCTCAACTCCTTTACAATCCGGGACGCAGGACAGCCCCCTCGCGTTGACAAGTTCCTTGAGTCAATGGCGGGGCGCGCTTGTTACGGTTTAGTGGATGTGATGGGGGGATACAACCAGCGCGAGTTGGATCCTCGCTTGCGGCCTCTAAAGGCATTTGAGACTGGGTTGGGAAGAATGCAGTTGACTCGGCTCCCGCAAGGCGCGACCAATTCCGTGGCGGTGTACCAGGCACAAATGGTGTGGATCCTGAAGGACGATCTTCCGGAGGGAGTCCAAATCTTCATCAACGACGCGGGCATCAAAGGTCCAAAATCCAATTACGGGGGAGCAGAGCTGGTTGAGGTTCCCGGCGTCCGGCGTTTCGTGTGGGAATATGCGCAGACATTGGAACGCATCCTGTTTTGCATTGAGGAGGCAGGACTGACGGTGTTGGGGAAGAAGTTGGCGGTTTGCGTCCCGGCGCTTGAAGTCCTTGGCCATGTTGTTGCTTCCAACGGCCGGCGCATTGCAGAGAAAAAGCGGAACAAGGTCCTCAAATGGCCGACCCCGCGGACGGTGTTGCATATCCTTCAGTTCTTGGGATTATGTAGCTATGTCCGCATGTTCATCGAGAGTTTTGCGGAGGTGGCAAGCCCGCTCCAATCACTAACGCGGAAAGGCGCGGAGTGGAAGTGGGGGGAAGAATGCAATTGCGCGTTCCGGAAGCTCAAGGAGATTGTGGGCCGTGACATTGTGCTCCGCGATCTTGACTACAACGCGGGAGGAATTAGGCTAGCGGTTGATTCCAGCAAATTTGGCGCGGGGGGGGGCTCTCACTCAAGAGGACAACGGCAAGGATAGGCCGGTACTTTACGAGTCGGTCACCTTCACTCCGACGGAAAGCCGGTACTCTCAGCCAAAGTTGGAGTTGTGTGGGGTCACCAAGATTGTGCAGCGGCTTCAGTATCTTTTGTGGGGGGTTCATTTTGAGCTTTTGGTGGACGCGGAGGCGCTGGCGCGGATGATCAATTCCCCGGCGTTGCCCAACGCTCCCATGACCAGGTGGGTGGCGTTTCTCCAACTTTTTTCCTTTGCTGTTGTTCATGTTATGGGAAAAGCGTTCACTATGCCCAACGCGTTGTCGCGGTATCCAAGGGACGACCCGTTTGAGGACGCAGAACTGCTCAATATGGAGGCCCCGGTTGTCAAGGTAGGGGTTGTGGGGGAAGGCGTTCAGCTGCCGCTCCGGAAGACCGGGAGGTACGCAATACTTTGTGACTACTTGTGGGACCTTCGTTTTCCCAATGGAGCTACGCAGAAGGACATGCAATGGGCGAAGCGGCAAGCAGGGAATTACTACGTGCAGGAGGGGCAGCTCTGGCCGCGGAAGACTCTGGTTCCTCTTGTGGTTACCAATTTGAGAGCGGATCAGGAAGCTATCCTCCGGAGTCTTCACGACGATCTTGGTCATCAAGGAGAGGTGGAGACGCGGAGGTGGGTCAAAGAGTGGTTCTGGTGGCCGGGTGTAGTGCGTGCGGTGCGGCAATGGCTGGCGTCCTGCGAAGCCTGTCAACGGCGGAGCGCGAGACTGCCTAAGGAAGTCGGAAACCCCACGGGGGAAGAAGCCCTCTTTGGTTGAGTCTTGCTTGATGTCGTCCACATCAAGGCCGGTAAGTTTGCCTTTCTGCTTGTTGCGCAGGATGACCTGTCCGGTTGGGCGGAAGCGTGTCCGTTGGTCAAGCTCTTGGCAGAAAAAGTTTCTCTATTTCTGGAGGAAGACTGGTTTGCGCAGTACGGGTCGCTTCGTCTGGTCACAGTGGACGGAGGGGCTGAGTTTTGCGGCCGTTTGATCAAGTTGGTGAAGAGTTGCGGAGCCAAGTTTGGCCGATTAATGGAGTACTATCCCAAAGGGGCCGGCATGATTGAATGCGGGCATCAGCCAATCAAGGACACCCTGGTCAAGATGTGCGGGGAGGATGGTAAGCGCTGGCAGGAGACCCTTCCAATGGTGCTGTTTGTGGATTGGATTTTGGTGAAGCAGTCAACAGGCTACTTGACGTACGAGTTTCTTTTTGGGCAGCGCCCCGTGCTTCCGGTGGACATTGAGTTGGAGACGTTCCTAGGGGTTGACTGGTGGAAGGTGAAGACTACCGCCGAATTGCTTGAGGCTCGCGCCAAACAGCTCCTCCGACGGGACGGAATGCTCGCAAAGGCCGCGGACCGGCTAAAGAAGACTCGGACGGCATTGGTGCGCTATTTGGACAAGCGCTGCTTGCATCGTCTCTGGGATCCTTTGCGGAAGGGGGATTTGGTGCTCCTGTACAACCAAAGTCTGGAGTTTCAGTGGGGTAAGTTGTTTGCTAACCGGTGGAACGGCCCGTTCCGCGTGTTGTCCAAGTTTGAGGGCCGCAGCTATCAGTTGGAGGAATTAGACCATACTCCGCTGAAACAAAAGGCGGCTGCTTTGCATGTCAAGCGCTTCTTTGCGCGGGGATCCACCTCGTTTGACGAGACGGCGGAAGGGGATGAAGGATTGGACGAGGGGAGTGGGACGCGCGGCAATGGTGTAGGAACGCAATCCGGGGATTTGTCTTTGGGCGGAGAAGTGGAGGCCGTGCCGTTGTGACGGAGTAGGCGGTTGCGACCAGCTGGGGACAGTGGCCAAGATGGGGGGGGAGGTAGAGGGGGTAGGGGATGAGTTTTGATTTGGTGAGGGGGTGCTCTAGCCGGTTCACAGCCGGAACAACTAGACACCCCAGAATGTTTGTTTCTCTATGTTTCTCTCTTATCTGGATTGTGGGGTCTTTTCTGGCTTGGGGTTTTTGCAGGAAACGCGGGCGCGGCACAAAGCCGGGTCCGTGAACGCAAGGACAAGCCCCGCGGAACCGGGAAACGCGGGCGCGGCACAAAGCCGGGTCCGTGAACGCAAGGACAAGCCCTGCGGAACCAGGACGCATGGGCAACCCCGCAGACGGGGGAAGCAGGACAAAGAGCAATTTGCGGGCGGTCTACGGGCTGTGCGCAAAAAAAAGAGGGTGTTCTTTTGGTTTCTTTTTCTCTTTTTCTTTCTCTCAGGGTATCTCAAGGATGGGTGGTTGGTATGGGATTAAGCTTGATTTGGTGAGGGGGTGCTCTAGCTGGTTCACAGCTGGGACAACTAGACACCCCAGAATGTCCGTTCTCCTACTCTCTCTCTCTCTCTCCTCCCTTACGGTGGCGCGCGCCGGTGTTTTGGTTGTTGTGTTTGCTACAGGAAGGGTACAGGGAACTGTGTGGCAGTTTGTCTGGGGCGGTCCAGGTGCCTCTTTTGGAACGGCTAGTCACTTACGGTCGCTCACAAAGCAATCGCGTGGGCGCGGACTCAATCTCGGACTCGCTCTCTCAAAGCGCGGCCGCGCACTTTTTTTTTCTCTTCTCAGAAGGATAGGACCTCGCGCGGGGACATGTATTTTTCTTAACAGAAAAGGGAAGTGCAATACAAGAAACAAGAAGAGAAGAAAAGAGGAAAGGGAGAAGGGGAAAAAGGGGGCAATGTGCCTATGCCATCTTCATCATTTCCTCCATTTCCGCCCTCGAAGCTGCCAGTAGAGCCCGGAAAGACGCCAGGAGTTTGCGCTGGGATTCCAAGGATTGCGCGCCAGGGATCGCGAGGAAGTTCCGGAGCATCATGGTCGACCTTTCCGCCAAAGCTTTGAAGCCAGCCGCCGGGAGCGCCATTACAATTGGAATCTCCGGGATCTTGGGAGGACTGGCTGGAGGAGCGGCCGGTGAAGGTGAGGCCTCCGGGGAATCAACGGGGGGGCTCGGTCCAGCTGAAGGCAATGACGGGACAACAATTGGTGACGGAGGCGGAGGAGAGTCTCGGGTCGCAGGACTCTCATCCAAGTCCACTGGTGGCGCGGGCGGTGTTGGTGGTCGTGGGGTAGGAGGAGGAGGTGCTGGCGCGGCCGCGGGTCTTCCAGAGAGTCTTGGGTCCGGTACCGTTTGGTTCACGCCGACAGCAGCGGCCCAAGCGCGGGTTGCCACGCGCCATTCCTCCAAAGTCTTGTATTTGCCCCGTTGCGGAGGTCCAGCCCGGCGGAGGGGTGATGCCGAGTTGCGGCTCACGTGCGAAGTAGTGGGTGATGGAGCTCGGGGGTGGCGGGGTGGAGGTGAACCAGGTGGTGTCCACAATCCTTCCAAGATTGGTTTGTTGTCCGAAACCACGAACGGGTCCGGACGAGCCCTCTTGCGCGGCCTGGGGCAAGAGCCGGATTGGGGGGGAGCTCAAGGGATGCTGTTGCTAAGCAAGCAGCGACAATGACCACGACAACAAGCTGAACAGGCGCGACAACCGGGGATGATCAAGCACGCGTGCCCATTCAAAGCGCAGAACTGGCAAGGGAGCATGATGGGGACGAGTGGGGAGGAGAACGGGGAAGTTGGTAGTGGGAAGTGCTGGGGGTGGAGAAAAAGTAGCAGAGGTGATGGTGCGGCAAAGCAATGGGAACTTCTGGGGACAGAACTCAAGTTGGGGGGGGATGTGGTGTCAATTTATAGACACGGATTGGGAACT
Organism: Puccinia polysora; assembly: GCA_025617555.3. Lineage (NCBI taxonomy): Eukaryota > Fungi > Basidiomycota > Pucciniomycetes > Pucciniales > Pucciniaceae > Puccinia > Puccinia polysora. The sequence goes on along the minus strand of CM062636.1, from coordinate 31,831,174 downwards.
GCGTTGCGGCTGCGCGCTCAGCATTGGGGGCGAGCGGGCTCAGCATTAGGGTATGCGGCGTGCTCAGCAGCGGCGGTTGCTGGATCAGCAGCAGCCGCTGTTTGGCTCCGCACCTGGTGGACGGGTTGGGCTCAGCATTGGATGCGGCGTGGGTGGCAATCCGCCCCGGAGATCGGATTCAGAAGGTAGTGCGCTTGACTAGGTTGGCGGGCGCGCCGGTTTGGATACGTAGGGGCGGAGCAATCCGCGGGCTATGAAGGAACGGATGAAGCGTGCGGGTCATGCCGGATATTACCGAACACCCACGACGGGCATGGACGAATGGATACGGACAGGCGCGGGGGGCTCCAAGTAGGGCGCGGTGCAAGGACCGCGTCATGAGAAGGACAAACTGGATGAATGGAGCGGCGTACGGACGGCAGGGGGAGTTTGGTACGGAGGAGGTGGGGAGAGGAGGCTAGGGTTTCTGTTTTGGGATTGTTTTCTGTTTTGTTGTCATACTGTTATTTGCACGTGTACTTAGGTTAGGGTTGAGAGGGAGGACTTATCCTCACTCTCAACTCCGGGTCGGAGAGGAGGCATTGGATCATCATCAGAGCATCAAAGGGGAAGAGGAGGAAGAATGTCATCATCAGATTGAATCACTCATCTCACCAGGAGATTAAAGGAACTCATACCGGATACACATCCAGGTGGAAAGTTCTGAGGATTGAAGGATTGGCAATTTCTCTCTCTCTACTTTTCTTTATCTTTTTATCTCTTATTCCTATTTATCATTCAAGTGCAACTTTGGGCATCCTCATCTCCTTTCAAACGCAGGGAACCGTTAACTTCCAAAACTTGGGACAATTATAGGGGGATAACCTTTATTCTTTCCACAATGGCCTCCGCGCTACCCAATGGATTTACCCACATATTTGACTCAACATTGCGGAAGTGGAGCGATTCATCTCACGGTATGAAATAATTGCGGACTCTGAAGGCGTTTTGGATTTTGAGAAGGCGCGCCATGTTGTCCTGTTCATCAAGGACGCGGAAGCGCATTGGGACGTAGAGGAGATGGGAGGCTACCTGAAACTGGATTGGCCGGCGCTGAAGGAGGACATGCTGGAAAGATGGGGGGGGCGCGGTTCCCGCTTTTGGAAGGACGATCTCAAGCCATCCGCAGAATTGGATTACAAGGCAGGCCCGCGTGGCGGGATCCGTTTGCAAGCGGAATTGGATCACGCAGAGCTGTATTACAGGGCAGTGTGCGTTCCGGCCCCACCACCAGCAACCATCTCTTGGGCTAGCAAACTTGCAGAGGTGGCAAGGGGCCTTGAGGCCTATCTGGAGAGTATTCAGTCTCCCAGCGCGTCTGCGCCCTGCGTGTGCGCAAATGGGGAGGACAACAACCGTTGGCGGACGGGACAGAGGGACCAGACAGCGGATTCAAACACGGAATTGGTTTCAACGGTGGGGGCTAAGTATGTGTTGGGGAAGCGGGACTCAACGGAATTGGTGCGGCCTACTGACAGGAAGCGGGCAAGGATGACGGAACAGGAAATGGATGCTCCACGTGGTTTGGGAATTGGCAAGCGGCAGACGGATCTCACAAAAGGGGTAGACGCGGCAACAGAAGGGACAAACCACGCGCCGAAGGATGGCGGCCAGAGCCGGACCCCTTTGACGGTGGGGAGAATGAGGATGGGGCAGAAGGATGTGGCAGCAACAGAAAGGGCCGGCGCAGAATGGACAGACGGGGGGTTGGAGTGCGGGATGGATGGTCTCAGAATGGGCGCGCAGCCATCACGGCTAGCAAGAGCCTTGGGATGAGTGCAGAGGACGCTCGCGGCAGGGCTTCAGGGGTGGAGCAGGGAGGGATTGGATGCCAACAGTACAACTGGGGAAAAGGACAACGGATTGGCGGGGACACTGGCGACGGAAGTTGCGCTGGGACGGAAGGTTGAGAAATCGGCAGGCAAACAAGGCCCCTGCGGGATTGGTTGAGGCAACGCGCCGCGGATCTGGAAATGGGTATAGGGGGCGTGGTCGGCTGAGGACAGCGGCAAAGTTGGGGGGGAAGCTAGCGTGGGGTGGAAGGTTGGAGTTGGGACACAGGACGCGGGCTCAAAAAAAAAAAAAAAACTTTTTTTCTCTTGTTCCTTCTTATCTATTCATTCTTCCTTTTAATTTTGTTTCTCTTCCTGTCTCTCTTGAGGATCGCGTACGCACGCTGGCGCGTCAAGGTCTCCCCATGTACTCTTGCTGATACTCTCACTGGCGCGGATTTCTCACTTTCAGACTCTCACTGGCACGGATTTCTCACCTTTGCCAATTTCTCTCACTGGCACGGATCTTGCGCGCGGTTCTTATTCTCTCTCAGGGACTCACAAGCCTGAAGGCTACTCAATTGTGCAAAACATGTGTCTTTTTGTGTATAGGCGTGGAATACAAAGGAGAAAGGATAGGAAAGGAAGGAAAGGAAGGGAGGGGGGGCAATCCGTCTAAGTTGGTCCAGCTCTCATCATCTTCACCGCAGTGACCAAGTTGCGGAATGAGGGCAGAAGTTTGCGCCAGGAGTCGGCGTTGTGACCATGCGGCGCGGCTAGGAACCTCCGGAGGAGTCCATCCGTGTTGTTTGCCATCGCGTCAAACCTTGCGAGTGGGACAGCCGGAACGATTGGAATGAAGTACGGGATCTTGGGAGTACTGGCCGGGCCTGGAGCGGTGTTGGGGACAGGAGCCTGTTTGGGCAATGAAGGGACCACGACAGGGGACGGTTGATGGGCCGTCTCAGGTGAGGAACGCGGAGCTGGGGATGGTGACAGCAGTGGCGGGGCAGGACGCGGAGCCGGGGATGGTTGCGGAGGAGGCGGAGGAGGAGCAGCCGGACAAGCAAAGAATTGCGGGTCCATTGCGGGCTGGTTGATGCGGACCCGGGCCGCCCAGGTTCAAGCCGCGTTCTGATATGCCACAAAGTTTGGGAAGTCTGGGTGTCTTGGAGGCCCAGCACGACGGTACGGTGAGCCCAAGTCATGGCTCTCGCGCGAGGATGGGCCAGGAGGAGCATGGGGCGGGGAGTTGTTGGGGGAGCTGGCCGGGGTCCACTTGTGGCTTGAAATTTCCTTGTCGCTCAAAACCACAAACAAGTTGCAACAGGCCCTCTTGCGCGGTCGGGGTTGTGGTTGGGCACGCGGACAAGCACGCGGCATACCATCACTCAGCAAGCAACGGCGGTGGCCGGCGCGGCAAGGGATGCATGCGCGACGGCCAGGAATGATCTGGCAGACGAGGCCATTCCGGCTGCAATAGGTGCAGGACGCCATGGGGGTGAGCAAGGGAGAAGGGGGGGTAGTAAACTTGCTGGCAAGGAGTGGGGTAGTTGCGACAAGTGGGGGAGGGGGTGCAACTACGGAAGATGAGATGGTGGGAGATCTCTGGGGATAGAACTCAAGTTGGGGGGGGATGTGGTGCTCTTTTATAGACGCAAGTTGGGAAAGGGCTGCGGGTGGCGCACTCAGCAATAGCGGCGGGCTCAGCAGCGGCAGCACGCTCAGCAATGGGTAGGGCCTTGCCGCAGCTAGCCGCGCTACAGGCTCAGCAGCAGTCAGGTAGGCCCAGCAGCGGTTGGGTTGGGCTCAGCACCTGGAGACGGGAGATGGAAGGGCCGCGCGGATTGCGGACCGGACGGATTGCGCGGATTGGAAAGCTTGAGCGGATTGGAAGGATTGCGCGGATTGGAAGGCTTGCGCGGATTGGATGGCTTGCGCGGATCAAGCGGATTGCGCATTGCAAGACGCACGGATTGGATCACGCGGGTACTCCCCGGATACCTGGAATGGGTTGTTGGGCGGACGCGTGCGGGCGGGCAAATTGGGCGTACGTTGATATCGAGGAGCATGGGTTGGAGGGGTAGGGTTGGGCTAGGGTTCTGTGCTTAGGGGTTGTATTTCATCATTCTTGCTTACTTGTGGTTGTACTTAGGTTAGGGTTGAGAGGGAGGACTTAAATACTTCACTCTCAACTCCGGGTTGTAGGAGGGGGGATCACTTTTATCATCAGATCAGATTGGATTGGATTGGGAAGGAAGGAATTCATCTTATTCTGACTCTATCACTCTCTCTCTCTCCCTCTCTCTCTCTCCCTTGACCGGCTGCATCCAATATCCTTACAGACACTTTGATCAATAACTTCCAGAACTCAAGGACAACTTAAGGGGTGTTGCCCCTTTGGTTTCCACAACGGGAGGTTAAGGTGAGGGGCATGTTGGAGAGGATGAGCATTCAGGTGAAAGAAGAGTTCCCGGGGATGGTGGGGAAGTTGAAGGAGGTGTGAGAGTAAAGGGAGGAAGAACATTGGAATCATCAGACGACATGGGGCTGGAGGACTGGAAAGGTTGGGTGGGGGGTGGGAGGGGAAGGGCAATTGGAGACAATGAAGAAGGAGGATCAGATGGGTTCAAGGTGGAAGTGGAGGAGGGTGGTATGAAGTCAGGGTAGGAGTTTGGTTGGGGCGTAGAGTGTCAGTTATGAGGTGGATTGGTGGGAATTACAGGAAGGTCTGGCCATGGTAGCTCCACTGGGACAAGGGGTTGAGTATATTTGCAGATGAGTAGACTGCCATAAGGAAAAGACAAGTTGTTGAAGTGGCAATTTCAAGAATTTATAGCTTTCTTGGTGGTAAGATCAAACAGACAAAAGCCAGAGTGGTTGGAGAGATACAACAGAAGGATACCAGGGCATCCTTTTCTATCCAGTTTATTCCTGTTGGCTTTGGGGATTTTATACCACACAAGGCAGCCAGTGATTTTAGATGATCAAAGGGAAAGGGAATTATTCCTTTTTCTATTGATCTGATTGTTTATCTGTTGGCAAGAAAAATGACTGCTTTATCAGGACTTTGGTTGGTGACTTGATCTCTGTACGGTTTCATTGAGACCAAGCATCCAGAGTTGAGATTGAAATCCTTTTTTTGGTTGGAGATGAAGTTTATCAAGTTACATACAGGCGCTGATCCTGCGTGGAAGATGATCTTTGAGTCTGAAAAATTGTCCGAGTTGGAATAAATATTGTTAGGATTGGTTTTGCTCAGATTTGCATTAGCAGATTTTGATTTGTTTCCTCCTGTTTTATTCTTGGATTTTGTTTTTGTCTTATTCAGTTGGTTTAGGGCTTTTTGTAATTCTGTGCATCTGAAGAACAAATTTCCTTCAACATTACAGTGCGTACAGAAATAATTCTTTGGTTTTCTGTGGTCTGTGGTTTGATTGTGGGAGGAACCAGTTCTTGGTTGATGCAACTTTCCTGAGTTTGCTAAGGGGTCTTTGTTCCTAGTTTGGCAACAAAGATGTTCCTGTTTGAGGGCTGCAATGAGTTTAGCAGATGGGACTGATTCCTTGTTCATCATTCTGGAAACAAAGCTCAGCCAGTTGTTGGGCAAGGAAAGAAGAATAGAAGTTGATTGAAAAATGTCCGCGGTGAGAGGGTTTTTGGCAGTGATCAGTGAAGAGAGCTTCTCTCTGTATGAGACAATTTTGGATAGGTGCGTTGTCATTTATTTTTTGTTCAATCTGGTGAGAAGCATTTTCCGTGGCCAGTACATCCTTCCACTGGACAAGTTATCCTGGTGGGCCTCTCTTAGGGAATTCCACATACCAACTGCGCTTTTCTTGTGTTTGCTTATAAACTGAAAATTTCATGAGGTGATGGATGTTGAAATAACTGAGCAGACCGCAAGATGTTCTTGTGAACATGTCTCTTGATTTGGTTTTTAAAAGTCATTGATGATAAGATATCCAACTCCTGAGGCTCAAAAGTGGATTCTGAGTATCATTGCCCAGTTGAGATAGTTTTAGTTGGAGCCTGGAGCGCTGAGAGGAATGATTGATGGGGTTTTAAGGACTTGGTGAGATATTTTTACCTCTTCCATGATAAATGTAGTAACATCACAATGAGTGACAGATACTTCTAGTGGTATAGGAAGTGCTTATTACATCATAGATGAATCTGGGCTCATAACCTATTGAGATCTGAGGAAATGCAGATTGATAGTCAGAAAGAAGGATGAAGAAAGAAACCTAGAGAAATCAGAAAGACATTTGACTTACCTGAGGAAATGCAGATTGAAAGTAAGAAAGAAGGATGAGGAAAGAAACCTTCAGTCTGACTTGACCATCTGTCCTCAGGTAGTGGACAAAACGCATGAGATTAGTGACATGTGAGTGTGCACGCCTGCAATTTGTGTGAGGGTGATGATTGGGCGGCACATTTGACAGGTGATTGTGAGAGGAGACACATGAGAAATAAGGAAAAAAATAAAAGAAAAGTGATGAGAAAAGAAAAGAGAAAATGAAACATGGCTTGAAGAAAAGGAAAACAGGAAGAGTAAGAGAGATAAGAGAAAGATGATCTAGTATTCCAACACTTTCATCTAAACAGATAAATAACATGGCAATATTAAAAATAAATTTGGTAGATGTAAATCATTTTTTGATTCTTTCATGGCCCTGAATGTATTTTATTCATCTTGCTCATTTGTTGAAGAAAATTCCCATAACCAAAAATATTCCATATTTCTCATTTCCCAAAGGTCCAAGATATTTTATTAATTGTTGATAGATTACATGCACCTGGTGAAAGTGGGAGTTGACAATGTCTATACTTAAAAACAAAGTTTTCCAGCATGAGGGCCAGGAGGCTCAATACTGGCCACCATTTCATGTAGGTTTGTGGTGACCCACAACCACCACCAACTGGTTGTCTGAAGGGACATGGTGCACTTAGCCTAAGTGAAACATGTCCCTTCAGGTTCATGGGCATAAATAACTAGCATGCAATAGAAGAATTTCTCCAGTTATTTCAATGAATATAAACCATAAGATTTATTTTGAATACCAAAATGTTTATCCTGAAGAGCAATTGATTGAATTCTAAAACCATTTGAAATTGTTATTCCATAAATTACAGCCCCACCAAGATCAATAGACCTATTTCCCAAATTGAATGGTAAATTGAGCAATGCCATTACCCTTTATGAATATTGTAATCAGGCAGGTGAACAGGCACCAAAAACTATTGAAAATTCCATGCATGTTTCATTTTGAACATTTAGAGTAAAAAAATACAAGAGTACAGGGTTTATTGAAATATTCCAATCATAAAAGTTTGAAAAACAGTTCCAGTTATCCATTTGGAGCTCAAAAACAGTGGAATAACCATTGGAAAACATTTCTTTAGAAAAAAAATATTTAAAAAAATTCCTTTTCTGGAGTGAAACAAAAATCATGATTATAAATCAATTTTTACAGGAATTCACCTAAATGAAAAAATTATTTCTTACTATAACCATTATTTTAAGACAAACAGCAAATGTTGGTTTCATCAGATATCTCCTTCAAAGTTTAGAGTATCATTTTGAACCTTTGAAGAATTGGAATTGACAAGGGACAATATATAGAAACCTTCAATTATCAAAAATGAAATTCATTGCTCCACTCCTTTTCTATAATCAGGATTTATGCCAAAATAGTCCCAAAATACCATTGTGAAATAATCAAAACAATCTCATTTAAATTCCAAAATACAATCTGAATTTTCCAATCTACCATTGTCCTCATCAATACAATTTTGGGGGTATATATTTCATGAGAAGTATACTTAAATTGAAGAATACTTCTCATGCAAGACATACCCCTGTCTTTTGGCCTGAATATTACCCCCACCAAAACATAAAATTAAGGCATGGTATACCAATGCCAAGTGGTTTTTCTTTCAATGACCCACATTCAAACTCATGGGTGGTTTTGGCCTTCCCATAAGGCCAAAAAACACAGGCACTTGCCCTGGGCTCCCCATGGATATAGTACTCATGGGCCCCAAGCGCTCCAGGCCCTGGGGGAGCCAAATTTGGGCATGGATCCTAAATTTTGCTTTCTTTGGGAGTTTGCTTTGCTCCTGAGCAAAGGAAGCAAGCAATTTGCGCTATCCTAGCGACAGGGTTGCCAAAATGCCACCCTGTTGTGGTCTTGCAGGTTTCCAGGGCCCTGAGAGAGGTCTGTACACCTTGATGGGCCCTGGCCCCCTGCCCGTTGCTCAAAAAAGCCAGAAATGATCAGAAACCTTGCAATTGCAGATGCAAGAAATTGCAAACTTGCTGACACGTTTGCTGGTGTGAGCCTTTTTTGTTGATTTGCAAGCAAAATAACAAGTGCTTGTAAATCAATGAGCGGTTTGGTGGCTCTTCAAACAATCTGGAAGCTCCAAGGAACTCCAGCAGGTTCATCCAGGTAAGTTTCAATCCAATTTTTCAATTTTTGAACATCTGAATAGTTATAATGATTGTTTTTGTGCTCTACTGGTATCTGAAATCTTTCAATCACCTCTCAACATTCCAATCATCAAAACACCCCCCAATTAAACTCTTCATCAAAAACAAACACTCCATCCAACTCCTACTATGACCCATTCACTGCAAGGCATCTCTTCCACCTCTCCCTCATCATCACTGCATTTCAAGGGTAAGAACTCATGCACCTATTTCAGTTTCTTGAATCCTTCATCTTCATCAACCCAACACTGACTTCACTCTTTCTCTTCCTCTCCATTCTCTTTTCTTCTTCTTCCAATCATGGCTTCTGTCCCCACCAAATAAACTCAACTTTGATTGTCACATATCCCCATCAACACCATCCATCCTTGTATTCATCTTTACAGTAAGCAGAAATGAAGACATCAATCTATCATCCATCAATCCTTGATTCATTCCTGCTTTTCCTCAAACCCCTTTTTGAACCATGAATCACTTCATAATCATCATGTGTAATAGTAAACCATGGATCAAGTCAACTCCAATGCATTCACCTAATCTCCAGCCCACCTGATGCCATTGAAAACCAATAATAATGATGTGTCTTTGAAATTGGTTAAACTTATCATCATGTATGTATTTCAATCATCATAAACGGTTTCATGTTATTGACTTTAACCTTTTTCTTTTATCTCCATCCTTTTCACTTGTATTCCTGTTGGTGCTTTTGAGAAAATGTTTGTAAAGAGAATGAGCCCTTGAATCTAAAGCATCATCAGGAATCAAGCCACAATTTTTCAGTTCTTAGGCCACCACCACAACCCTTAATTCAATCCATCCCATCCTCATCCAGAGCACAAAAAAAAATTGTAAAGTTGAGCATGATTATTGCAAGAAGGAGTGTATATCTGAGTCAATCTACTTCATCACCCTGAAGAAGGGTCTAATTCCATGCCAATTACTAGTACCAAAAGTAGGACTCCCAGTAAATCTACAAGTGGTTTGAAACAGAAAGTACCAACCCTATGTGGTGCTCAAGTATCATTCATTGGAATAAGGACCATAAACATTGCTAGCAAATCAACTTTCTGAGATGTTAAAAGATCTATATGTGATTGCAAACAATCAACAGAACCTGAAAAAAACCAATAGAAACACTAAAACTGGATCTATGTTTGGAATTAGATTTTGTCAGGGCACTGACCAAGGATATTCTGCAGATAATTGGGAATCAATAAAAACTTTCTAATCATGTCTTTTTTCACTGATTTTCATCAAAATATATCTCAAAATAGGAATATATGCAAGGAGAAAGGATTTGAAGCCAGAACAAATAGCAAATGATGATTTGTTGTGGTATAAGCTTCCAGTACATAACCAACTGATTTTCAAAAGAATCCAAGTTTTATCCAATACTGCTCATGTGAAGAACAAGGAAGTATCAGAAGAGTTTAAAATTCCAAACTGGACATCTCCAGAGTTGAATTACCAAAGGGATTCTTTTCTTCATGCTTCTAATGTCATTGTCACTTGTGATGACTTTTCCAATGTTCCTCATACAGATCAGGATGACTTGAGTGGTTATACTTATGGTTTGTTCTCTTATATTGAAAAACCTACTGGAACCCCAATCCCTTCTCCTTCTAAAGAAACAGGCCATGTTCTCTCCTTCCCAACTCTTGTTTTTGTAGTTGATTATTCAAAAGCTGGGGGCATTATAGAAATTTTATGGAAGACTTCTGTTTTTCCTCATCAAACTAATTTTCCTCCAGCCAGCCTTCAAACAACTGAAAATCATACCCATTTTGGTTGCTCCTTCCAAATTAAAATAAAAAAACTAGCAAAAAGTTTAACTAGAGTTAATGGAAAGAAAAATTTTAACTAGAGTTCTTGGAAAGAAAGCCAGATATGGTTAAACATGTGCTTCAATGTATATAATTCAAACATCACCTCTTTGTTCCAAAATGCTTACAAATTATTTCATGAAATGATGTCAAAGTGTGCATGATTTTTGCAACATTTGTACTGTTTGGAATTTAAGATGGGATGAATTTGGATTTGTGGAAAACTTATGCTAAGTTTTCCACCTTTACATCAAATTAGATTTAGCTTTATTTCATAGTACATGTATAGGTAATGTCAAGAGAGGTGGAAAACTTATGATAAGTTGTCCACCTCCCTGGACCTTTTTGCATACAGGAATCACATGACATGGAGAATCCTTGTGGGGAGGCTGGGGAGGTGGACAACTTATGCTAATTTTTCCACTGTCCCAGAAATCATCAATCATTTAGAATATTCAAAATCAAGCTACCATGTGGTTGAAGAGAAGTGAATGACTTAGCACAAGTTTTCCACCTCCACAGATTTCCCACATTATTTTCCCATGTCATGTGTTTTGTGTCCAGGTAGGTGGAAAACTTATCATAAGTCTTCCACCTCCCTTGAAATTTCATATATATTTATATGTAATATTCAGGAAAGAAGAAACTTTGGGAATACAGTGTAAAAGATGAAAAGAGCTAAAGCTCAAATCAGGTAAAATGATTAACAAAATGAGTGAAAGGGGCTTGTAATGTCAAGCGTAACAGAACTGCAAACAGGAGGAAAAGGGAACTCCGGTTGATTGTTTTTCTGAACAGATGATGAATTCCACTTGAGAGCACCAGGGTTTATATAGACTAAATACATGATTGGCTAACAAGTGGTTGAGTAAAAAATGAATAAGGCAAAATTAACATAAGCAGCTTAAGTGACATGGTAAGCGAAATGTTATGCTTGGACAGTCTGACAATCACTACTAAAAACAAAGCCTAGTTATATTTTAACCATTAGTTTAATAATTCAATAACAACAATAATATAAATCAAATTAATCCAATCAAAGATACTTCAAACTCCAGTGAAAGTCACATATATAAAAAACTCAAATTCTAACACACCTGCTTGACTTGCACTGGAGGAAGTTACTGTCCTAAAAAGGAATCTAACTCTTTTTCTTCAATTAATATAATGTTCTACTAACTGTTGGAAATATTCTACATACAGGTTAGTGACTGATTAATAAGATGAGCTGAATAACTTGTAAACTTCCTGGGGCATATTTGATTCTAAATGCTATCTTAATGATTTCTACTATTTTCTGGAATATTGTTCAGTTCAAATGGTGAATTACTAGTAAGATGAATTGAATTTTTCAAGGTTGAATTTGATTGTTTAGAATATACAAAATTGAGTTATATGATTTTCAGAGTTGAGTAATGAAATGATAGTGATAGTTTAATGACCTAATTCCAACTTCTAACTAGTGTGTTTAATCACATATATTCTAATTGAGAGGAGTGTTAGATGAACATTATACACATTTTTGATGAATGATTGATGATGAAAGAAAGCCTTGTTGCTTGAAAGATGAAAGTGGTGCCTGGTTTATCTTCTCTCTTGATGGTCATTGATTGGTGTCTTGGGGTTCTTTGTTGATTGAGAGGAGTAGGGCATGATTGGTATTGTTGTAGATGAGGATGATAAAAAAATGGTTGCCTTGGAGCTGGTTTTGGTACCTTTGTTGTCTTTATGATCAAATTATTACTGACTCCAGTTGGCTCAAACAACAGGGAGATTGGAGCTTGATACCTGTTGTTGAGGTTCTTGAGGATTGGGAGGTGAATCACACTTGCAAAAGTTGCTGAGCGGATTCAATCATTGATACACAACGCATCTTGCCCCCAGTCAGTTTCTTAAGCCTGTAATTGGGCGTGGTTTTAGTTTTTGATGGATGATGATTGGAAGTTTTGATTTGACCCAAAAATGGTATTGATCTGGTTTGAGGTTGATCCCAAGTAGTGATGAGGTGCAAGTCTTGTCAATCAGGCTTGATGTCAAATACTTGATTCTGGTCAATCTTTCCGTTGGATTTAAACCTTGAATTTATAGATCCTAAGCTGAGAATTAGGGTTGATCCAGATAGCTGTTGATCTTCCTCTAAGCGTTTTCACCTTGGTTTCAGTTTTTGTCAAGAGTGATTGTAGGCACTTTCATCTTCAATTTCAACCTGGCCTTGGCCATCAAAGCTCCCAATTTTGGGCATTCTTTTTCATTTCATGCCTTCCCCGCTTGCAACTTGACAACTTTTTCAAACAGTTAACTGACTTGATCCAATATTAGAGTCCTTTCTCATCAAAGTCATCACAATTCTTGCTGATGATGCTTGATTGAGGCCATAGATGGCAATCAAATGTATTTGGGCTCCAGTAATTGATTGAAAGCATCCTTGTACTTCTTTGATCAGAGTGTTTGGTCATCTCTTCATCTTTTTTGCTTGTTGTACATTCAAGGTTGGGACAATTGATTGGTTTATTTTCTGAAATTTTTTCCATTTATCCTTCTGTATCTTGTCGGATCTGAACTGGTCTTCCTTGGGCTTAACAATAGAGATTGATTTGACTACAAATTTGTCCAGGATCATGTTTTGCAGGTTCCAAGGCACTTGAGACACGCTTTCAGCAATTGGCCTGTTTTGTTTGGAGGAAAGCCTTGAACTCTTCTTGGCAAGTGTGGATGATTAGGAAAAGGATGGCTTTTTGGTTGGCATTCTGGTTTGGATCAAGCTGGATGGAGAAGGAAGATGTCCATTGATCCAATCCCATGTGAACCTTTTAGGCTTTGATTGATTGATTGAAGTTGATGGCTGATCCAGAGCTTCAAAGTGAATGGATGGGATGCACATAACTTTCAATGACAAGGCTCATCCTCATCTCACCCCCTTGCAAAAATAGTCAAAGACCAGTTTTTTGGATGAGACTATTGAAGGCAAACAATTGAAAGAAAGATAGATGGCTCAGGTTGAGCATAGGCTTTTAACCGTGTAAAAGATGAAAAGAGCTAAAGCTCAAATCAGGTAAAAGTATTAACAAAATGAGTGAAAAGGGCTTGTAACGTCAAGCGTAACAGACCTGGGAACAGGAGGAAAAGGGAACTCTGGTTGATTTTTTGCCTGAACAGATTTTGAATTCCACTTGAGAGCACCATTGTTTATATAGGAAAAAAATGATTGGCTAAAAAGTGGTTGAGTACAAAACAAATAAGGCAAAATTAACATAAGCAGTTTAAGTGACATGGTAAGTGAAATTTTATGCTTGGACAGTCTGACAATCACTACTAAAAATACATCCTAGTTATATTTTAACCATTAGTTTAATACTTCAATAACAACAATAATATAAATCAAATTAATCCAATCAAAGATACTTCAAACTCCAGTTAAATTCATATATATATAAAAATCAAATTCTAACATACAGCAAGTGATTTACACAAATTAACTATTTAGATTCTAACTAATGAGCATCTGTTGTTCAGATTTCACACACATGTAACATGTTACTAGTTTTTTTATGGTATATAAGCCGCTTCTTCTTCACCACAAGGTCTCTGTTCATTCTGATCTTAACCACATTTTACCCATCAGATTTCAACCACATCATCTCAAGCTTCTTCACTTTGACAACTACCTTGATTATACCATGGCTGATTTCCCTGGTAAGTGTTCAAATTCCCTGGCTCCCTTGTGGTCTAATACTTATTTGAACTGGTATGATGAATCTTTAGAACAAAGGGCTCTTAATGAATTTAATGCACTCCTTTGTGAGGAATATGTTTAAAGATTCTATAAACAAGTATTGAAGTCAATTCTTGATTTTTATCAGAAGAAAGTATGATTCAAAGGTGGAAAAGATGGGTTTAAAAACCTTCATAGATCTTGTTCTGCGTGAGCCTTTAACTGAAGAAAAACAAAAGCCAACAACAGCTGATATTGCAGATGTCCAATCAAATTGTGAGGTACCATCAGTGGATGATGAAACAGCTACTGCTCACAATCTTCCTGCCCCCCACCTTACAGTGGTTTCAGCAGAGCTCCTGGCTAACCAACCCAGTGAGTTGAAAGAATCATTTGATTCAACAAAGAGTTTATCAAAAATTATCCAAGTATGCAAATCTGATACATTCCCATATTTCCAGGTGAACCTGAAATATCCACTGCAGCTGTGCCTGTTGAGGATCCAGTTCAAGAAGCTGGGGGTTTTGCCCTTGATCATGCAACTTTCCAGGCCTCTGAAAATACCCTAGTGCTGAACCCAGAAACCCCAGCTGAAGAACCCTGCATTGCTCCAGTAACCAGGGCATCTGCCTGGCTGGCTGCCCAAGCTTATTGGCAAGCAGCTTGAAAATAAAAATCAAGGCCGACCTCTAGCTCTCAAGCATCATCTGACTCCTCTAATTCCAACACAGAATTCACTTGCTCAAGTGATGCACAACCAGAGCAACCGGAAATCTTGATTATTGAACCATCACCCAGGAGTCCCACACCTGCACCCACCCCAGTCTCAACATCCCCTGAGACGGTCTGTTTACTATTTTTAAGGCTATGCTGCATAATCAACCCAAAATTGACTTCCAAATCAATCTTCCCTTTCTGAATTAGAGTGCCCCATCCTTAATACCCTAAAAGAGGAATGCATCTAATGCTGGACTCATCACAAGGGATATAGAACAGACAACTTCAAGGCCAAGGATTGAGGACCCTTCATTGACCCAGTCATCTCAGCCTGAAGGCCAGGCTAGTAGACAAACTGATTCCCAGGCCCAAATCATTGGGCCAAAATTAAATCCTTGCTCAAATCAGCCAGGTTAGTTGAATCTTTTGTGATGAAACAAAAATCATGGTAGCTAATTCTATTGCATTGCCTAGAAATTTTTTTTGGCTTGACTAAGGAAGACCTGTTGAGGTTGTCATACTGGGAAGAATTAAAGTAAAATACAACCCCTTAAACTTATTCCAAAATTATCAGCACTACCCAGCTCTTAATAAACAACATCCTTAACCTTCTTGGCCAAAGGATCCTGTCAACCCCCCCCCCAAGTCATCAACAATATTAAAATTGATGGAAATCTGTTTTACAAAGTGCAAAGATGGTAAATTTTCATGATTCTGTCTTCCACTCCCATGAAAATAAACTGATCCTTACTTTTTGATTTATCAGAAAAGATTTTGCTCAGAAAAGATGATGATGTTTTTTTTGGAAGCATCTTCATCAACACAAACTCCCTCTCTTGCTTCAGGAAGACAGTCTAGCTCAATATGCATCCCCTTGCTGAGACCCTAACTTATACCAGAGAGCCAATATGTGTGGCATACACAAAACTGAAGAACACCTTGAATGACATCATAAGTGTAGTCTCACAAAAAATCTCAATAAATTTTCTTCTCTTGATGGAAGGTATTGATGGTGTGGTGTTCTTTTAGGGAGGCAAGTTGGAATTGGCTGCACGCTGTGCGCTCAGCAGTAGCAGCAGGCTCATCAGTGGCGGTGCTCTCAGCAATGGGTGTGGCCTTGCTGCAGCTAGCTGTGCTGCGGGCTCAGCAGCAGTCAGGTTGGGATTGGCATCCGGAGGCGCAGGGTTGATTGGATTGGATTGGACGGATTGCGCGGATGTACCTTGGATATCTGGAATGGCGCCTTGGGCAGATGCAGACATGCGCAGGGGGCTCCAAGTTGGGCATGGCATGAGGGCCGCATCATGAGAAGGAAAAAACGGGTCAACGTAATGGCAGGCGGGAAATACAGATGGACATGGGGTATGGGATATGGGTTATGGATCATGGGATGGGATGGAAGGATAGGTTTGGGGCTAGGGTTCTGTACTGAGGGGTTGTATTTCATTATTCTTGCTTGCTTCTGGTTGTACTTAGGTTAGGTTTGAGGGGGAGGTTACTCAAACCGCATCTTCAACCTGGATGGAGGGGGATCACATCTTATCACAGAAGATTGGAAGGATTGAAGCAACAAGGAACAAGGAACTCACCTTATTATTCTTTCTCTCTCTATCCCTCTCTCTTTAACTCATTGCATCCAACCTCCTTACAGACGCTTGGACCATTAACTCTTGAACTTGAGGACAACTACAAGATTTAAACCCACTTTGATTTCCACATATGGGGGTCTGGCCAGGAAGTAAACTTTTGTTCCTTGTCTCTTGAAACTAACAAGCGTGATGTCCCAGTACCTCCCATTGACAATCTTGGGGTTGGCCAACGTAACCCCCACTTTTTTTCCTCCTCCTCCTCCTCCTCTGGCTTCTTGGAAGCAACCCTCATCAGGGGCAGGGTATGGTGTCCCTTGCCCCAACAACGGCTCCAAGCACAAGCCCGTTTGCATCAGGCAGCGGGACTACCCACATATTTGGTTCAACACTGAAGACGTTGAGTGATTCCTTGTGCAATATGAAGGAGTGGCCAACGCAGAAGGTGCAATGGGTTAGAATAAGGCTTGCCTTGTTGTCCTCTTCATTACAGACAAAGAGAAGCTTTGGGATGTGGAGGAGATGGAAGGTTAAAACAAACTCAATTGGCCAAAACTGAAGGCAGAAATCATGGCACGGTGGGGAAAACGTGAAACTTGGTTTTGGGCAAAGCAACTTTGAGTGAGCCATGGCAGAAGCAAGCGCAAATGGTGGAGTCCGGATGCGGGCGCAATTGGGGGAGTATGTAGCAATGTTTGACCGGATCTACCGCTACCTGGCAAAGAAAAAGGTGATATCAGGGCGGACAGGCGTGATGAAGAGGGCGTTTCTGGGCAGACTTGGTCCTCAACTCCGCAGGTGGGTGCAGCAGCACTTGTATGACAACAACTTGGTAAAGAGGTTGCTGGATGGGAGTATTGTGCTTCTTATGGACATCCTTATCATCTGTTGTTCTGTGGAAAGCAAGTTGAAAATGGAGGAACTGATGGAGGACATGGCAAGGTCATTCCCAAGGGGGTTGAAGAAGTCCGCTTCTCACCCTCCGGAAGCATCAATGCAGGCTCTGGTTACAGGCCCCTCAAATAAGTAAGGCGCTGTGGCAACACCACCAACAACAAGCCCAGAGATTAGCAAGATGATGGAATTGATAAAGGATTTACAGATCTTCCTGAGTTGACTGTTTTCAGGGCCGCGCCATCTGCCTCCTCACATTGGGGGACTGCTTCCGCCGTCAAACCCGCCCGCACTGCGGTTATGCAATTATTGCGGGGACAGCGGGCATTGTCAGTTGGGGTGAAATAAAATGACAAAGGACCTCAAGGCGGGATTGGTTTGACCGGTGGGAATGGGATTCATTTTCCGGAAAGGCAAGTGGATCTCCACAGAACCTGGGAATCCAACCGCCATGGAGAAAGTGCGGGCACAAGGACAGGAACTGGTGGTAACTGCTCAAACTTTGCTGTGGATTTTCACTGTGCCTGGGGTATGGCAACCACCATGCACGGAAGCGGAAGTGAGGGTACTAGCAACGGAGGAGCCGGCAGCGGTGGAAAGGATGGATGTGGATGCCAAGGAATGGGTACCACTGGCAGCTCCTAAGCCAATTGAACGCGTTCCAGAAGTGGATGGATGGCCGGTGAATCCGGCAGGGAAGAAGAAGGCAGTTGAGATTGTGCGCAGATTGATTGGGAATGAAACAACTATTCCCATGACCTTGAAGGAGTTGGCGGCGGTGTTTCCGGTGGTAGTAGATGAGATGGTTCAAGCACTGAAGGATTGGGGACACAATAGGATCCCTCCAATGGTGCAACAGGTGAAATTTGCTTGGGATGACGTGGAGTGCAAGCTGGCAGGGATGAAATTGGTTTCAACTCCACTGGCCTATGTTACAATGAAGATTGCTGGAAGGAAGATGTGGGCGCTGGTGGATAGCGGTTCTATGGTGAATCTCCTTCTGTCTAGATTGGTTGATGAATTGGAATTGGTCCAGAGAAAATGCGCAATGGGGCTTTGCGCACTTAATGGCGGCGCATGTTGCATGGATGGGTTGTGGAGGAGGAAGATTTTGAGGTTGCAAGGGTTTGAAAACCACTTTCTTTTATATTGGTTGATTGCGGGGAGGCTATTTTAGGATGACCATTCATGTTTGGGTTCTGAGCGCAAATGAAGTTTGATCTGGTAACGGGTATGGAAGCGTTGACGGTGGGAGATTTTTCTGGAGGGCAATTTGAAACCACAATCTGCAATCAAGGGTTGGGGAAGTGGAAGTGGGATTTGGCAACAGGAGAGGAGGAGGACCCTGGTGTGGAGCTGGTTTTCAAGGGTAGGCCAGAAGTGGATTTTGATTAGTCAGCCAAGGTTAATACACAGGGAAAGCTCCAGTTTTGTGCAGGCGTTTGACTAGCGAGGAGCATGTTGGAAGTGGGGAAGAAGCACGTGACGCATGGTTGCTGGAAGACTTACGGCTGGTTTGGATAGCAGCAGGGAAAAAAACGGGGATCCTTCTTTGAAGAACAAGCCTGCACGCACGCTTTGCATCCAGCGGAGTAAACAATTGCAGACCGCTGGGGAAAGCAGTCAAGTTGGGGGGAACAATGGATGGATAGGGGATATGATTGGATTTGGTGAGGGGGTGCTCTAGCCAGTTCACAGCCAGAACAACTAGACACCCAAGAATTTTTGTTTTCTTATTTCCTTCTCTCTGGATTGGCTTTTGGGATTATTGCTGGCTAGGATAAGCTTCTTTTGGGTACAGGCACTGCGCAACACTGGGTCCGCGGAAACAAGGACAAATCCCGCATTCTGGATTCAAAAGCATGAACTACTTCCAATGGATGATTCAGGGGAACCAGGAAGGTGCATGGTGCGGAACAGATGTGGGTCAAAGAGCAAGGCGCGGGCTTGGAAACGGGTTGGTGCTTAAAAAAAATCTCTTTAATTTTTCTTTGGTTATCTTATATATGGAAGGTATGGATGGGTTGGGGCGTATACTTTTTCTCTTTCTCTTCTCTCAAGGATGTGCGCGCGGCTGGCTTTCTTTGTGCTCTCTCTGTTCTGTAGATGGCTATGGGGAACTGTGTGGCAGTTTGTCTGGGGTGGTCCAGGTACCTTTTTTTTCTCACTCTTGAAAATTGCTCTCAAAGCGCGGATCTTGCATGCGGTTCTTATTTCTCTCAAGATTCTCACAAGCCCAAAGTCTAACTAGGGAAGGCGGGGGTAGGTGAGATAGTGGTGGATCTCTGGGGACAGAACTCAAGTTTGGGGGGGATTTGGTGTTCTTTTGTGGACGCAAGTTGGAATTGGCTGCGCGCTGCGCGCTCAGCAATGGGTGCGGCCTTGCTGCAGATAGCCATGCTGCGGGCTCAGCAGCAGTCAGGTTGGGCTTGGCATTTGGAGGTGCAGGGCTGATTGGATTGGATTGGACGGATTGCGCGGATGTACCTTGGATATCTGGAATGGCGTGTTGGGCAGATGTGGACATGCACAGGGGGCTCCAAGTTGGGCCCGGCGCAAGGGCCGCCTCATGAGAAGGACAAAACGGGTGGATGTAATGGCAGGCGGTCAATACAGATGGATATGGGGTATGGACCATGGGATGGGATGGCAGGAAAGGCTTGGGGCTAGTGTTCTGTACTTAGGGGTTGTATTTCATTATTCTTGCTTGCTTCTGGTTGTACTTAGGTTAGGGTTGAGGGGGAGGTTACTTAAACCGCACCCTCAACCTAGATGGAGGGGGATCACATCTTATCACAGCGGATGGGAAGGATTGAAGGAAAAAGGAACAAGTAACTCACCTTATTATTTTTTCTCTCTCTCTCCCTCTCTCTTTAACTCATTTCATCCAACCTCCTTACAGACGCTTGGACCATTAACTCTCAAACTTTAGGACAACTAGGGGATTTCCACCCACTTTAGTTTCCACAAAGGGACTTCAGATGAAGCTTTACTCAAAGCAAAAAGCTACTTTGCCAACCTCCAAGCAGCTGTAATAAATGATTTCAGCTTTGCTCAACACAAGAGTTTGGTTGCTAACCAGGAAGTTGAGATGAATGCTGGAAGAGTTGGCCTTGATAGTTTTTTTGAATATTATGTCTCTCTATTCAATGGGCTCATTAACTTACAGATTGATGAAAAATAAGATCATTGGCAGCCTTTTATTTCAAAGGACTTGGCACAGAAGAAGAATTGATGGGGGACCAATTCTCTAGCATGTGTTTCACACATTTTAGTTTTTGGTCCTGCTGCTATATGGGTATGTCCAGGAAACCAACAAGTCATGCCAAAGTGGAAGTCTGGCATTCTCCTTGAATTTGGCAGTCTTGTGCTTGAGTCAAATTTGAAGGCTGGCTTACCTGCTGATCCACTCTGGGGCCAACTTGGTAACACAAGGGCATATATTCTTATTGCCTTGAGTGATATGGGTTTTAGTAAAGACCAAAAAATCAACTGCAGAGATGTAATTAGTATTTTTACTGAAAGAATTTCTTATGAAGAATTGGCTGAGGTCCTTCTGGAGTATATTGTGCTGTTTACTGACTATGATCTGGGTAGGCACTTTAATGCTGTCTGGGCTGTTGAAA
The DNA here is from genome assembly GCA_025617555.3 of Puccinia polysora. Classification (NCBI taxonomy): domain Eukaryota; kingdom Fungi; phylum Basidiomycota; class Pucciniomycetes; order Pucciniales; family Pucciniaceae; genus Puccinia; species Puccinia polysora. The sequence continues at coordinate 31,810,509 of CM062636.1, read as the reverse complement.
AAACTACCTCTCCTAATTTAGTTGAAGTCCCCTCAGAACACCAAGCTTCCCATAGTTAATTCTGGTGAATTTTTAGGAAATTAGACTATTTTTTTTCTGGATGGATAATTCTTGTTTTAAAATGTTTTTCTGATCTTGGAATAATCAAATTTTTGACTTCAAAACATGGTTCTTGTAGATGATTGAATGCTTCATGATCATACTGCCCAAGAAATTTATTGACTAATTTGCTGATTTGAAAGTGAAGAAATATTAATTTTAGCCTTTAAATTTAAACCAAATGCTACATTTTTGGAAGATAATGAGACTCTTTGCTCATTAAATAATTTTTTCTATTATCTTCTGCAAATTATAACAATTATGAAGAAATCTTTACAATTTTTTTTAAATCAATAATAACTGTTTTTTTTAAGAAATTAATTTTATATTGTCATTTTATAGGAGTCAAGGACCACTCAATGAAGAATTGCATTATGTTGCATATTAAAAACACTGCAAATGGAAAATTGATTTGATCCAATATTTTGGGCCTTGCATATTAAAATATCATGATTGTTTTGCCTCAAAAGCATTTATGCAGTTTGTTGCTGAAAAAATCATACAAATTTGGTGGAAATGAACTCAAAGCAAAAAGGCATGGAACCCTGCTCAAAAATTCCTGCATATCTCCAAAAACTGCTCTTCTATATGATGATTTATTTTTTAAAGGAATTTAAAAAAAGCAAGGGATCATATTATGGCTGTTTTTAGTGTACATAATATCAATCAAATAAATAAAAAATTCAAATCAATGCAAATATCTCTCTATCCTAAATTTTATTTTATCTGTGATTTGTGTTTGGTTATCAACATCAGTGATTCACAGTACCTTCATTTATCAATCAATAATTCATTTCTTAAGAAATGAATCATCCAAGGAAACTTAATTCCAATTTTTATATCATCTTCAACCCCATAGATCCAATAATATTAAACATTTCTGCTTCAAAATGCCACAGGAATTTCTTAAAAATAAGTCAAATCTTTCCCAAAGTTATGCAGTATGTAATACTCTTCAATTAATATGTTTCATGCATATAATTCTAAGAACCCATGAAAATCTCTGTACAATTTATGCATAGGTTTTTAATATATCCAACATTCAATTTGAACTCATGCAATAGTATACTTCCTTTTTATTTCCTATAAATATCAACCCAAAATTGATTCTGACCAAAATCATCAACCAAACTCATATTTCACAGAAAACACATATCCAATCCACCAATCCCTCCCAATAATCCTCAAACATTAAGCCAAAAAATGGTCCAATTATCCCAGGAACAACAAACATTTTTGGAAGAAAAACACAAACACATTGATCATGAGCTCAAGTAAAAAATTGAACCATTTCCTGAAACTTGGAAAAAAAGTCAAAGGTTGATGCATGAAGAGCAGAATGCAAGATTCTGGGTACGCGGGCTGCAGAGAATAATTGACAGGGTGGCCTTAGAAATTTTTATTCCAGAGAAATTTATTCCAAACGTCTGGGACCTTTGGATAGAGAGGCGTGAATTTCTTGGAAGGTGTGAGTTCATATATTGTTCAAAAAGCATATGTAGGATTTATCATCAATTTACAATCATTTTACAGCTTTTCCACTGGTGGTAAATAGAAGTTCAATCCCCATGGACTTTTAAATGTTTCTCATAGATTATTATTTGCAAATTTCCCAATTCTTGGTTTCTCTACTTGATCTTTTATGGGAATTATGCCTCTTTTCAATTATGACACAAGAGTTGATGAGAACAGAGAATAGAATGCGCATTATCTCAAATTCAATGCTAGAAAAAGAATTTTTATGCAATGAGTAAGGAAACCCTCATCTTTGTTTCATAAAAATCCAATAATACATTTAAATTTGTCAAATATGGAGCATCTGAACTTTTGATAATCTTTCAATTTTCAAGTCCAATAAATTTTTTGATATGTGGCAGAATAAAATAAGAATTATTTCCCATTGGTTTCAGTATAAAATCAATTATTTCATCCTAAGAAAATCCATTCATTTTTCAAATGGGGCTGCTAACTCAAACATATCAAATCAAAATGTTTTCTGATGAGATAACCTAATTTTAATCTCAAAAAAAGCTTGAAAAATGCACTATTAATTCAAATGAAAGAACTCATTTTTCATAAGCAGCTCTCTTTATAAAAAATTCAATCATATTTGGCTTAAAAGAAAATTAAAACTTGAAAAAAGAAAGCTTGATGTGTGTTGCAAGTAACTTGAACTCTTTTTGGGAAATATTGTACTCTCATAAACTCCAACCAACCCATGAAGGTAAAAACAAGTGGAAAGGTGGTAATATTTGCTTTTATTTATGCAGTCAGGTTTGATATTTCTCAAGAGATTTCAGTTAAATCTTCCAAAGTCATGTTTAACCAAATAAGATGAAATGGTTTCAATACATGAAAGGAAGTAAGAAAATGATTTTTATCAAAGAATTACATTCTATCTAATTTCAATTGCAAAAATTTTAAATAAAATGTGTTAAATGGTCAAGAAATGAAGTTTCCATACCAATTTCTTTTTAAAGAATATTACCTTGGCCCTCTTTTCAATTAGGAAGAATTTCAGCACTCAAAATTTTATATGAATCCTTGTCAATTTCAATTCAACAACAGAAATATTTGGTTACTAAGAAACATTTTGATATTTTATTTACCTGTAGCAGATATCAAAACAGATTCACAATCAGATTTTACTGCAAGTTGAATCAAAATTGCACCTCTTAGCTGCATTGGAGGAATCTTTTTTTTCAAGCATTTTCATACCAATTAACAATTGAAATTTTACTCCCCATGTAAAAAATCATAGAAGCATTTCATTTATTTCAATACTAATCCTAGGTAAAATTGATCATCTTGATCATACTGTGTAATTGGAAAATGGAGGTGAAATTTGAAAAAACTTAAGTGCTCATCCCGGTAATTTTAGAAAAATTCTACTTTTAATGATAGGTTTCTTATTTTTTTTAAATAAATTTACCAAGGAAATACTTGGTTTTAAACAGTAAGCTTTTGAATTTCATTTCAAAATCTCTAAAATGATTTCAACTGTAAAATGTAATGATAATTTTCAATCTATTTTCTGGTTTAATTCTTTTTCCCTTTCAAGGGAAAAGAATTATTATTATTCCCAACATCATTCAAAATGATCAACATTATTTTCTCAATCAAGATCCATGGTAAAGCAAAACATGAATAAAAAATGTGGTCATTTTCATCAAAATCCAAGTGGTATTTCCAAAACATTTCTTCCTTCTGAAAATATTTTTTTTCATTGCACAAGGTAGAATTTGGCTCACATGTTTGAAATGAATTATGGAGTAGATGTATAACCAATTTGAGATATTCAATTTTTAAATGAACCCTTTATAATCTCTCAAAATTCATCATATTCAATACCTGATACCTTCAGATTCAATTGTCTGCAAATTCTTTCCCTCCATAAAATCTACACTTCAAAAAACCCCACAGCCTTTTCAAGCGCTACTTAAAGACTTCCCTATATTATAATATGGATTCTAGACCTCCTCATAGTTTAAAATCCACCAAAACTTGCACATTAAACAAGGAAGTAGCAGAACATTTGCAAAATTCCAGTGACCCCATAAGTCTATTCCTACGTGACAATGTAAAGACTATTTTGAACATGGAATCTTGAGGAGAAAGGGTTCTGCCTATTCCAACTGAAGATCAAGTACAAGTTTTAAACTCAAAAAGCATCAATACAAGTGACCCAAACAACAAATTTTTCAACTTGGAAACAACCAATGAAAACCTCCATTGAGGGGAGAAGCACATTCATGGAAATTTCAAGGAGAAATGCCAGAAAGAACTAGAGAGCTATGGCGTACATGTTCCAACTTTCTAATGGGACCATCATAATTCAACAAGGTGGGACCAAATCTTGTCAGAAGTTATAATAAAACATTGGTTAAATGCTAAGGAAAATGATGCATTTACAAATTATCCACTTGATATTGAGTTTTTCAAGAAGGAAATAATCTTTGGCCTAATGGAATGTTGGATACATGGAAAGAAAGATAATAAAACAAAGCCTAAAACACATAACAAGAAGCATAGGTCTAGATTTAAGTACAGAGTAAGCTTAAACTTTCTCTCCATCTTCAAAATCCTGTTAGCTGAAATTTTGTTCTTCAATCTGCAAGATATACAGAAAACGCTTGGCCACTGCAGAGCACCATATTGGAAATGATTTGGAAAAATGCCTTCTCCCTAGTGTGGAATGCTTCTCAGATAAAGAAGAAGACAATTAAAGGAAATATCACTCTGTCCAAGTGTATTGGAGAAGCAAATTTTATTCGAAATTTCTTCATAATCTTGATAATAAAACTCTCAACTATTTATCTGAGATGAAAGGTGAACTTCAAGCTAAAAAACAAGTAGAATATGGAAGAACTTATGATTAAATAGTCCCAAATTATCACATGAAACCATGTGAATCCCTCCCTTTTAATTTTTACTGCCCTCTATTTTTTCCACATTAAATTGGATAGAGAAATTGGTTTTGGAGATGAAGCCAGTAGAGGATAAACTAGAAAGATTAGAAAAATCACTTGAAACCCCACATTGGTTTGAATAGATTTGTTTCCAAGTAGTTCTATATTTCCTCTGTTCTCACCCAGAAAACAATGTCAAAAGCTCTAAAGTTTAGGAAATTTTGATTTATTAATCAATTCGTGCTAAATAAAACAATTCAATAGCACTGGATTACTTCTCTTTAGTTTCAAATATTATATGAAATGTTTAAAATAAATTTTCTTCCAAAAGATATTAGAGAAATAAAGTCATTCAAGGCAAAATTTTGCTTTTTGTAAACTCATTCATTCTGCAAAAGAAAATGTGAACCTCCCCAATTATTTCAATGAAAAATTGATTTATTTGGAATATAATTGAACTCAATTTTCATGTGGTACAATATTTCCAACATGTCCAAGCAGATTTTTGAATCTTCAGTTAAAATTTAGATTGATGTTGAAATTTCCTACATCAAATTAAGATTTATTACATTTCACAAGAAGAAAAAGAAGATATTAAAAACTGAATTTGATCCTTTCAAAAAATAAAATTAGTTTCAACCACAAAGTAAAAAAAAAATAAAAAAAAGGAGCCTCTAACCTCTTGTAATGATTTAATAGGAAATAGAAAGAAAAAAAGAATCAAAATCTTGAATCATCCAATCCAGGTAGTGACTTGTATGTGTCAGGTGTGAAACCCCACTACTTCACTCCTATATATCACTTTACTTAAAATTGAATTCCCCATAATTCCAAATCTTCTGTATGTCATGCATGCACTAGAATTACTTGGAATCCTCAAGAACTGATACAAAAAAATTTTCTCAGGTTCCAACTCAAGTTAGAAACAGAGTTTCTCAGAGTCAAAATAAAACCAAAACAAGATTTAGCTGCTACATCTGCTGGCAGATGCTGCCATTTTTTCATGGTGATTGAGACATATGCTGTGGTGCTCCAAAACCTAACCTATAGCCATCAGACTCACCTTTCTAGTATAATCAAAGCTCCAATCATTAAAAAGACCTCAGAAATATATTTTAAACCAAAAATAACCCCCAGTTCCTCAGCCAAAGTACCCCCTTATCTCTCATGGTTTAGAAGATACAGCTCAAATCAACTCTGGCCTACCCATACCCCTACCAGGTGCCACAGACCAGTGGAAGTTCATGGACATACCCTGGAAGCCTTCAAGTACATACCACATAAAGTGAAACCATACAGCACCAAACAAACCTGCAGCAGTATACATAATTAATATATGAAAGACCCTGCATGCAGAACCAAAAAACCAGCAGCAGTATACATAATTAATGTATGCAAGACCCTGCATGCAGCACCAAACAAACCTGCAGCAGTATACATAATTAATATGTGAAATAACCTGCATGCAGCACCAAACAGACCTGCAGTATTATACATAAGAAATATATGCAAGGCACTGCATGAAGGACCCAACAAATGACCAACCACCACTATACAAAAGTAATCTATGCAGGGGGCACCAATATCAATGCAGCACATAAATGTATTCAAGAGTGTACATGCATGTAAATCCTGCACAGAATCATCCTCTGACTAGCCAAAATGCCTCATGTAACTGTATTCACTGTACCAGGGAGACCCTCAGGGGCAGGCCTGAGGGCAGAATTTTCTATAAATAGAGGGCCTTGCTCCCCCATCCAGGTGCCATCAGTCCCCCCATCCTCCCCTACAGGGATCACCATGCCTCCTAGGAATCCTTATCCCATACTTTGAACATACTAAACCCATTATCCCATACCCCATACTTTTACTATCACCAATCCCTAATCCCATACCATCACCATCACCATCACCATCACCATCACCATCACCATCACCATCACCATCACCATCACCATCACCATCACCATCACCATCACCATCATCATCATCATCAATCAATACCATCAACAATCAACCACCACCATTACCCTTGACCCTCAATCATCATTACCCCATAAATTTGACCATGACCCAAACCAATAACCCATACTTTGCACCATCACCTATCACCAACATTATTTACCCAATAGCCCATACATTTGAACATCACCAACCATTACCACCTACCTTGACCATCACCACCATCACCACCATCCATCATCAACACCATCATCATTATCATCCATCATCATAATCATAATAATTCATCATCATCATCCTCATCCATCATCATCATCATCATCACCTACCTTGACCATCATCCATCATCATCATCACCTACCTTCACCATCATCAATGATCATTCATCCACCCTTATCCCATACCATTACCATCACCCATCCATACTATCATCATCATCCACCAATACTATCATCATCCACCTCCATCACCACCAGTTATCAACTATAGGCTCAACCAGTTCAACCTTATTCAATCATCACCTGTATCATCAAAGGAGTGTCAATCAGTAATCAATCAAGATAAATAAACAAAATATATATATATAAAGTATGAATATTAGATGAATGATTCTTCACTTACTCAGCTTCCATCCCCCAAGTCACCTATCTGTTCCACCATTTCTTCCTTATCAAGCTTAAAAAATTTGATCCTAGGTCTGATAGAGACTACTATAGTAGCAACTCTATCTGAAATCAGCCACCAATCTCTTTTATTTTATTTTTGTGAGACTACTATAGTACTTAGAGGGGAAGGAAATTCAAAACCACCATTAGTATTCCTCTATCATATCAATAGTTGTATTACTAAATTCCCCCTCAAGTGAATTCCAGGAAACTATTTGCTAAACTTTACCCAATACCAAAGGAGTCTCTTCAACGCCAGCAGGACCAACACTGAATTCAACCATTACAGTTCACAATCCGCCTCCTCCTGCACCACGTTCACTTGCTGCACAGTTGTTGGGACCCAGCCTTGCGTGCACCCCTTCAGTGCCTGAACCATCTCTTAGACAAAAACCAGAGACACTTCTGCAATCTCCTTCAAGGCCAAGGGTATTGGCGCTTTGTTCCCCATCACCCTTTGCACAATTTCTGCGGCCTTTTTCTTCCCTGCATGGTTTTCTGGCTGCACCTCCCCCACCAAAATGCACGCAACTGCCTTTGGGGCCAATGGTTTCTCCTTGAATCCCACATCCATATTCTCCGCTGTGGAAACAAGAGAGAAGCACTCCCAAAAGTTGTACTTAGATTTGGAAGTTATTGGTCCTAGTGTCTGTAAGGTGTAGGATGCGCCCTTCAGCAAGCAAGAGAGAGATAGAAAGAGAAATATTTAAGAGTAATAATGAGTAGATTCCTCCCCTCATCTCTGGTGATATCCTCCTCCCCCCTTAGCATGGCGGTTGGGGAAGGTAATGTAACTTCACCCCACACCCTTTTTAAAATACAGATTCACTCAGGTAATGTGCATATTAGTGTGTAATCCAAATGGGATGCACAAATGGGCCTCCATGGCCCATTGGAAATCACGCGGTCCACGTGGGCCTATGTGGATGTTATTGGTTTTGGGCACTTGTGCACCAAAACACATTTTCTAGGTTTATGGGGACACAGGCCTTAATGGGCCCTCCAGGGTGGATGGGCCACCTTAGCCAGGCGGGCTTATTTGGGCATAACTGGGCCCAAGCTTTATTTTGGAAATACTTGGCCGGACGGGCTGGCTAGCCAAAGTATGTATTTTGTGGTCTTTGGGCCTTGGCTGCCCATTGGGGCCGCCGCCCGTGTTGCGGCCCGCTTGGGGCCACTTTTTTCTCTCTGGGGCCCATTGCAGGGCCTGATGGCCCGTGCTGGGACATTTTATGGGGCAGAGGACTCTGTTTGGAGTCCTCCCACCCGCTGTGTGCGGGGCCGCGGCCCCGGTCACTCCACCTGGCTGGTTGTGGCTGCGGTGGCTGGCGGCCCCTGCCTCCCTCCCTCCCCTTGCTTGGTCATGAGGGGGAGGGAGGATGGCTGGTCCTCCCCCTCATTGAGGACCAGCATGAGGTTGGTTGCATGTGGCAACTGACCAGGGTGGGGGGGAATTCATCACACTCCCACCTGTTGGTGGTGGAGGTGACACTGCGGTTGGGGGGACCTGATCACCCTCTGACCAAGCAGAGCGGGGCGCTCTCCCCCCCCCCCCCCCCCCCCCCATTACCAAGGGGGATGCGCCAAGGGCTTGCGGGACCTGATCCCCCTCCAGCCCATTCTTTTTGAAGGATTGCCTGGGGAAAATTGTGTCCCAGGCAACCAGCGGGGGATCTGACCACCCCTGCTGGTCACCTAGGTAGGAAAGAGGGGGGGAGGCGGCATGCCTGCCGGTTACATCCCCCCATGTGAGTTTGAGACCGGACCTAGGTGAGTCCTGGGTCCCACCTGGCCCATATGAGGGGCCAGGGGCTGGTTGCATGAGGTAACCAGTTGGTAAGTATGGTCAGAGGGGTAACAGGGCTGGTTTTAAGAGACAACCAGCCAGGGTATGAACAGCAACAAGGGCTTGTTCAGCCAAGTAGGTGTGGAAAAACCAAGTTCAACCGGTACAGAATGGTCATAAGGGTTCAGGGACTAATGCAAAGTGGGCTGAGTAAGCCCAAACAAATTAGCAAGGCTTGTAGAGCCTGTAGAGCCCATTTGGGGCGGAATTTTTGCCTTTTGCTTGTCATTACATGAGCTCCACATGAGCACCATCTTTTGTTTTTAAGGAGCTCTTATCCCTGCTGTTTTCCATCCATTCATTCACCAATTCATTCACATTCCCAAGTGTTCCATTGCCTCTGCCTCATATTAAGGATCAATCATGAGACATTATTGTCTCAGCATTTATTTTGCTTTAAGTACTGCTCTTTGACTAAGCTTGTGGGCCTATAATTCTCATAACCCTAACCTAAGTACAAAAACAAATATAATCCAACAAAAAATATAAAGAATCCTAAGACACAGAAACCCTAACCCAACCCTATATTCCTTCCCCAAAGCTTGCACCACTAGATCCATCCAGTTTTTACTTCTCATGTTGTGCGCTGAACCCTTATTGGAGCCCCCTGCACCTACCTGTAGCCACCCAAAACCCATTTTCCCGCCACTGTTGCATCTGTGCAGTTTTTGTTTTTGAGATTCCTGTCACTTTTTTATTTTATTTTATTTTATATTCTATTTTTATCTTATTTTATCTTTATTGTTTTATTTCCTTTTTTTCATCTCTTTCATGCATGCTACAACAATATCATGTTGCACATTCATCTTGTATTGCACTCTTCTACTCTAAGATTGGGTAGAAGTCACCCTCTTTGAACAGGACCTCATCTGAAGACTCTTAGGAAAACTTATTCATCATCTCCTCTCATCAACTTTGACTGGCATCACTCAATCAATACAATGGATAACCAAGAAACTCAAATAATCACTGTCAATGAATCAAGCAATTTGATGCAACCAGTACTCCATTCTTGCTCATTGGTTGTGGCTAACTATCTGAAGTTTCTGGCTTAGTCATCTATTGTCAAGTCTTTTCTTGGAGTTTGTGTGTGTGGAGGACTTTCCTTCTCTTCAATTCTGAAATATTTACTAGTTCCAAGTCCCACCCATAGTCATTTTATATAAGCCTTTTATGGTGTTTATCTCTTCTACGTTCCTTTTTATTTTTCCTTCCTATTGTCTCCAAATTCTCTCTAACACCTTGCTCTAGCTTTCTTTTTTCAATTTTTACCATCTTTGGATCAATCAGATTTATATTTTCTCACAATTAACAGTTGAAAACTTCAAAAATTTGGTCAACCAGAACAGCAACATGACTCACTCTCTCACCGCTACTATACTTAAGACAGCAATTGAGGCAATTCTGCTACTCACCTTGGACAAATTCTCTATATGGTGCAATTGTTTTGTGAACATGATGGATCTACAAGAGGATCTTTACAACAAGCTCATGAAGAAACAAAGGGACGCCAGAGTAAATCAATTAGGACTTAGCCATGTTGAAAACGTGAGAATTAAAATGATCTTAACATCAAAGCTTGACACTAAAATACAGGAAAATATAACAAATTGCAAGAATGAGAAGGATGCTCATTGATTCTGGTCAGACATAAAAAAAATACTTTGCCTCCAATCAAGCCTCTAATTGTGCCAGGATATTCAAGGAGTTTTTGAAAACTCCTTTTTCATATTTAAATATACCTGGGTTCATCACGAACACCAAAACAGCTATGTCTTGGCTGCATGAAGTTGGGATCAATCTTCCTACCTTATCTTGGAGAAATTACAATTGAGTATGGATACTTTCATTCAACAGATCACCCACTCTGACAAGAAGATAACTCCCAATCAAGTCCTGGACCATCTTTGCATGTTCAATAATAACACATTTCTGAAAAAGGAGGCTCTGTCCAATAAACAAGAGGTAATCTCCATTTCTGTTTCCTTCCTTAATTCCAATTTCAAGCCATGCAACAACAAGTGGCACAATCCAAGGGCTGCTCATCCGGAAGGGAGATGCTGGAAACTTTACCCCCACCTCAGACCATCCTTTCTGAAGAAAAAGAAAGCTGGCTCAGAATCCACTGCAGAAGGATCTTCTGTCTGCTCCTTTCACACAAGCTCACTCTTCAGTTCCAACTGTTTTGTGGTGGAATCTGGTTCCTTGAAAAATATTGTGTCTGATTGCAGTTTTTTTCTGATCTAGACCAATCATTGACCAGTTTGATTTCAACAACCTCAGGAAGGAACTCTCTCTGTTACAAAGGGGTGGGGAGTGTCAAAATTTTTGAAAACAAAAATAGGGAAATCTCTGTGTCAGAAGTTTTATTTTCACCTAAATCTACTGAAAACCTGTTTTCTATGCACTCACTTATACAAGACGGATTTACAGTTGACTTTGGACAAGAAAATGTAATCCAGAAAAATGACTGGAGAACAGTAGGCATGTATGAATTCAATATACCCATTCTCCAGGTGACTGATCACAAGCAAGATCTGGTGGCTCTTTTCACTCAGGAAAAATTTATCCATAAATCTTGTGGTCACGCTAGTGATTGGAGAATTTTACAAAAGCTAGGGATAAAAATTAAGAAGCCATTGACCTGTGAAGTGTGTGCCATCAGCAAGATTTCCCAAAATCCATTTAATAATAAGCATTTGCATGCCAAGAGAAAATTTCAATAACTTCACTGAAATCTTGTTGGGCCAACACATCCCTTGAAAATTAAAGGAGATTCTCATTTCTTAAAAGTTTTCAATAGCTGTACCCAGTTCTTCACCGTAATTCCAATCAAAATCAAAAGCAATGTGGCAAGCACACTACAATTCCTCATTGAAGTTGATTTCAAGAGATTCAACTATTGCCCTATGATTATCCACTTAGAACAAGGAATTGCATTTTGGAATCTCAATCTTTCTGACTACTTTAGAAAAAATAACATTAAACAAACCTTCTCCAATGCATGCACCCCACAACAGAACCAACTGGCAGAACGCTTCAACTGGCTTATTCTTGAATAACTCCAAGCATTTCTTTTTGACTCTCAAATTCAAAAACATCACTGGAACACTTTCATCAAGTCATGGGTACTAGCACTTAACCAAATTCCCTTGCACAAATATAAGAAATTTTCATATGAACTATTCAAAGGAAAGGGTTTTAGCATTGACTATTTTCATCCCATAGGGAACCCCATCAGCTATATACTCAAGGAAAGGCCTTCCTTCTCTAAATTCAAACCTTTAGGATTATTGGGTAAATTGATTGGATACAACAAGGATTTGCTTTCCTACAAGATCTTGACAGCTGATAAAAAAATAGTTGACACAAAATATATCAGGCTGCGTTAATTTGAAGCTGACCTCAAAAGATTTGTAAATGCTATAACAGTAGGTTATTGGTGTGAAGATAGTGATTCTGTGAGCCCTGAAAAACAGTTTATTGGAATTGATTCTGCTTCACCTCCTGTCAACCCTGTAGAAGACCTGACCAACAACATTGTTGAGGTGTCTACCCCTATACTGGAGACTAACCCAATAACCAAAGTCTCAGAGGGTTCTCCTGCACAGAAAGTTCCCAGTTATAACCTACATGAACTTAATTCTTCTTTCAAAACGCTAAAGTACTCCAAAAACACAGTTTCCATCAAAGACAGCTCCAAATTTTTTACAGAGAGACTGATTGAACTAAAATAGATAGAATCTCAAGATGTTTTGGAAGATACCAAAATCAAACCCAATTGTTTTCTCAGGACCATGTGGGTAGATAAAATCAAACCGGCTACAAGCCTTTCACCAGAAAAACAAAAATCTTGGCTTTGCATTATGGGCAACCAGCAAAAACTGGGAATAGACTTTGACAATACCTATGCGCCCACAGGAAAGTTTACAACCCTCCTTCTTCTTCTTTTAAGTGGGCTAGATCATAAACTAAAAATATTTCAATTTGATGTTAAGAAAGCTTTTCTGTTTTCTCCTCTGGAAGAGTAAATTTAAATCCTCAAACCAAAAAAATCCTGCAATCATACAAATTTCTGAAACTAAAAAAATCTCTCTACATATTACGTCAGGCCCCATCCCATTGGTACAAGACACTGGCAGGATGGCTAGAAGGGATTTGCTAAATTCAATCTGACACTGTGGAATTCAAAAGAGGACTTCTCCTTTAATGGTTCCCAATTTCAGAATTTATTGGTCCCTTGCGTCTGTAAACCCTGAGTTCAACTGTTCACCCTCCAACTGAGAGATAGAGAATTGAGAATTAAAGATCCTTCCAAAACCTATGACAAACAGTGTGTTCCTCTTATGATATCCAGGTTGAGGGTGCAGCTTAAGTAGCCTAACTCTCAACCCTAACCTAAGTACAGCCAGGAACAAGCAAGAATAATGAAATACAACCCCTAAGGACAGAACCCTAGCCTCAACCCTATCCTTCCCATCCCATATCCCATATCCATCCATATTACCCGCCTGCCATTGCGTCCACCAGGTCTTTCCTTCTCATGACGCGGCCTTGCGCTGTGCCCAACTTGGAGCCCCCCGCGCATGTCCTTATCCGTCCAACGCACCATTCCAGATATCCAAGATATATCCGCGCAATCCAATCCGTGTCTTGCAATGCGCAATCTGTCCAATCCATCCCGCATCTCCAGATTCTGATCCCAATTTGACTGCTGCTGAGCCTGCAGCGCAACTTGCTGTGGCAAAGCTGCACCCATTGCTGAGCGTGCATCCCCTGCTGAGCGCGCAGCCTATTCCAACTTGCATCTATGAAAGACCACCACATCCCCCCCCCCCAACTTGAGTTCTGTCCCCAGAGATCCACCACTATCTCACCTACCTCCCACTATACCCAAGCTATACCACCTCCAACTGTACCCCTTCATCAGACCAAAGAAAGAAAAGAAGAAAAACTTCATCCAACACCCCACACCAAATATTTCCTGCACATACTGCAGCGGGAACGGCCTTTTGTGCCAAATCCTTTGGGGCTGGCGCGCCTGTGTCCTGTTCCAAGCCGGACACCGCCGCTGCTCCCTATTGGAGGGCATGCCGCGCCACCGCCCCCAAGGTTGCCCACGCAAGAGGACCCATTGCAACTCCTTTGTGATCTCAAGCAACAAGGAGATCTTGACAAATGAGTGGACCCCTCCCGGCTTGCCTTGCAATTTTCCGCAACGCGCCCTGAAAAATCCTCCATTGCGCAAGAGCCACAACTCAGGCTGGACCTCCAAGGCGCCAGGATTTCCCAAACTTTGCGGCCTTCCAGAATGCCGCGCAAGAGTGGGCCATGCGGGTACAAATCAATGTGCCAGCAATGGACCCAAGGATCCCAAACCATCCGGCCACTCCTCCTCCGCCACCACCAAGGCCGGCTCCTCCTCCACCACCACGGCGTCCCCCTAATCCTCTGCAACCAGCTCCTCCTCTGTCTTCATCTCCTCTGCTGCCATCACCATCTCCTGTTCCAAGGTCATCACCGGAGCCCGCATGCGCGCCATCTCCCGTGGTGATTGAGTTTTCACCGGAACCTGCAGCCACTCCAACCCCTCCGGCTGCGGCTCCAAAGATCCTGGAAATCCCCCTAGTTCCAGCACTTCCCTTGGCAAGGTTTGATGCAATGGTGAAAAATGCGGACAAACTCCTCTGGCGGTTTCTAGCAATTCCCTACGCACACACCACCAATGTGCAACGCAAGGTCTTGGTGGCTTTCCAATCCCCAGCTGTGGCGGATGCGGAGGATGTCATGAGGACTTGGCTGGCTTAAGCAAATTTCCCCCCTTTCTCCTCTTTCTTTTCCATCTATCTTGTATCCTTCCCCGCGCCTATGCAAAGATAAGGACTTCTGCTGCGCCATCCTGAGCAGCCTTTGGGCTTTGTGAGACCCCTGAGAGAAATAAGAGCTGAAAGCAAGATTGGCAAGAGTGAGAAGGATCCATGCCTCTCAGAGTATCCGGTGAGAGTAAGAACATCCACACTTTTGAGAGCAACCCATGAGAGTGAGGAATCCGTGAGAGTGAGAAGTATCATCTCAAGGTACCATGACCGCCACAGAAAAATGCCACACAGTTCCCCGTACCTATCTACAGAAGAGAGAGAGTACAAAGAAAACAAGCCGTGCACGCACATCCATGAGAGATAGAAAAAAAAAGAATCCGCCCAAACCCACGCGCACCTTCCATCTATAAGATAACCAAGAAAACTTAAAAAGATTTCTTTTCAATGCCTACCCATTTCCAAGCCCCCGCCTTTGCTCTTTGACCCACATATGTTCTGTGCCACGCGCTTTCCTAGTTCCATGAATCATTTTTTGGACTTCCATGAGTTTGCTTCCAGAATGCAGGGCTTGTCCTTGCATCAACAGACCCAGCTTTGCGCCGTGCCCGTACCTAAAAGAAACCATCCATAGCCAGCAATAATCCAAAAAGCCAATACAGAGAGAAGAAAATAAGAAAAAAAACATTCTGGGTTGTCTAGTTGTTCCAGCTGTGAACCAGCTAGAACACCCCCTCACCAAATCCAATCATATCCCTTATTCATCCATTGTTCCCCCCCCCCCAACTTGGCTGCTGTCCCCAGCGGTCTGCAGTCATTTACTCCGCAGGATGCAAAGCGCATGCGCAGGCTTGTCCTTGGAGAAAGGATCCATGTTTTTGTCCCCCTTGCTATCTGAACCAGCAATCTTGTCAAATGAAGTTGAGCCCCATGCAAAGAATTGTTTCACGTGTGAAGCCACGGCCTTCTGCTTGAGCAGAGTTCTGTCCAGTTCCTCCAACTGGTAGCTGTTCCGGAAAACTTGGAAGTCACACAGAAAGGTCTGTTCCATCAATTAGCAAACAGCTTTCCCCACTGAGTTTCCAGGCTCTGCCAACTGGTAGCTGTTCCGGAAAACTTGGAAGTCACACAGAAAGGTCTGTTCCATCAATTAGCAAACAGCTTTCCCCACTGAGTTTCCAGGCTCTCGTTTTAAATCAGAACCAAGTCCCCCTTCTGCAACAGATCCCTGAGTTGATGCGCGCAGCGCTTGTCCCAGTAGCAGACAGACTTTGTGCGGGTTGCCTTCAGTCTTCCGGCCGCCTTCTCCAACCTCTTGTCCTGTTGCAGGAGTTGCTTGGCCCGGTGTAAGACTCTAAATGATGCTAGGCCATGGCAGTTCTGTGGAGGGGAAAGGTGCTGTTTAGGCTGCCCTCCTGAGTGTTACAAAAATATTTAAATGTAACCAAGATCAAAGTCCAGAACCTGGTAAACAAGGGACCAAATGTAAGAGAATAAAGATGATAGTAGTTGGTAGCTGGGGAAACAACACTATCTGAGGCAAGATGATGTTGGGGAAAAACTTGAATAGAAGAAGTCAAGGTTTGTTCAGAGTTCAACAGGACAAGGCAATTGTAAGTAACAACTCCCACAAGCTAATAGCTCTGGTTGTCAGCAGAAGCTTAGGAAAGATCAACTCAATCCCAAACAACCTCCAGGTTCTCAATGAACCTACCCAACTCTCCGCAATCAAGCGCTTGAAGGGTACCAGATAACTGTGGGTGGCTGCACAAGACAAAGCTAATTGTTTGAAGAAGATCTAGAAGCAAAACAATAACTGATTCAAACAAGAATAACCCAACACTTCTCAAGGGACTCAAGAGTAGTGTGGCAGAATTCAACTTCAAAAAAAAATAAACGCAGGTTTAACACTCCAGGTTTTAAGCTTAATAAAACCTCTTCAGTCAAATGTGACTGGTTACAGAAAGGTAATCAAAGGATGATCAGGACCAGTATGGTCGGATACAGGGATCAGGAGTGGTGTAACACACTCAAGAATTCAATCAGTCAAATTCTTCTTCAACCAGCAAAGCTATTGGTTGGTGATAAAGATCAAGGATCAGGGTTTGAGTATGGAGGCTCAAGGATCAAGGGGGCAATCATGGATATACCCAGAATTCAGTTCTCAGATAAAGGGGAATGAGACCCCATAGATGATTTATTTCAGGATGGTAGTGATGATGTTCTCTCCTCAGATACCATATGATACCCCTCCCAAAAGGCAGGGGAGAGCCCCTCTCTATATGGGCAGGAGGCCCTGTTAGACTATGTACAACTGATTCTACAAATAGAGTGGAATTTTTTTCTTTTTTTATTTTTTCAGATGATCAGAAAAATTGATCACGCAGCCGGTGGAAATCTGGCCTCCCTGACTGGGGTGGGATCTTTCTCATCCCTTCACCATCTCTTGTGTCTTTCCCCGGACAGGCCTGCGCAACAACACCAGGATCACCCACCCCTCACCCAAAGGCAGAAGGGGTGGGAAAAGAAATGAACCAGACCGCCCGCAGATGTCCGCGGGTGGTAGACAACGCTTTCCACCCCCACCCAAAGATGGGAGGGGGTGGGAGAGTGGAAGATGATGATGAGATGGGCGGATTGGATGGATTAGATAGACAAAATGAACAATTGATCCAAGAGATCATGCTCAAGATGAGTACTTTCAAATTTACAACTGGTGGTTGGGTTCATGATGCGCAAGACCGGCACAAGGTGAAGAGGTCTGGTTGAAAAGGTTCAAGTCCAGGGCGTGTAACAGCTGAGCAACATGTTTGGGGGGATGTTCACAATCAAGGTCCTGGTCAAGGTGGGGATTGTTGGAAGAAAACTGATTGGCTGGGCGTGATTGAGCTTTTTCCAACGCCTCCAATGGATGCTGCTCATCCCCATGACCGGCAGGGCCATTGGCAAGTTGGAGAGATTCAAACGGTTTCAACAGCCAACTTGCCAGTCTGTCTAGTTCTGCATGACGGGGGAGGGGGTTATGGCATCTTGAGATGGGCGATGAGACAATCGTGCTGAGGTGGTGCTTGGGGACAAGGACAAGATGGGACTGGGTGGATAATGAGGTAAAAATGGGCGAGGGAAGATCAGGCCAAGCGGGTCTCGGCCCGGGCGTTTGGCCAAAAGGAAGGGGGAACAAAGAGAGAAGGAATCAAACACAATGCCTAGGTGATAAGACCAAGAGAGGCCTGTCCTAGACCACTGGGACAGGGGAATGCTTGGCAGGTTGAGGAAATTGGAGGAGTGATACTGATAAAAAAATTCCAATTTGTTTTTTTTTTTTTTTTGAATGACATCTAAATAAAAGACTTGTAAAATTTTTTTGAATTTTCTGCACCTGGTCCAGGGTGTCCAGATTTGGTCACCAAATCTCTTCCCATCTTACAGACTGTCCCTAGTCTGCATCTGAGCTTGATGTCATAAAAAAAGAAAGGAAATATGATTGAACACAAGAAATGGCCATTTGATCTTGAGGGTGATTGAAACAAATATCTTGATTCATCCAAAGAAAATCCTAGGGTTGACTGCAATAAAATGAATAAGGCGTCCCAGGTTCTCACGTATGTGGCATACAGTAGAGTTTCACAAAAAAATGCAGCAGATGACCCTGGTGGTGCACAATTGGGAGGACTTACTTCTGATCAAAGTTGCCTCCACAACAATGAAATTTCTTGACCTGATCAGCAGATAATCTTCTGGCCATCTGAGTACCATCCAGTTCTTCCAAAACATATGATCCACCTCTGACTTGACTGACAACTCAATAAGGACCATTCCAGCAATTGCAAAAAAGCTTTCCCCACTGAGTTTCCAAGGATCAATTATAAGCTAAAACTAGATCACCAGGATTCAAGGGATCCATGACTCGATTGGAATGCTTATCCTCCCAATACTGGACTGATTTTTCCCTCGACTCCATCATTTTCTGATAAGCTTTGTCACAAACATCTTCACTTTGCTCCAGTTGCTTGGATCTGGCAACTAATAGATCAGTGGTGGAAGAAACCTTTTCCCAAGAAATACCTAAGAAAGATTCCATTTCCAGATCAAGAGGAAGGACAGCCCTTTGACCAAAGAGGATTTTGTAAGGTGAGTAGCCAGTGGTTTGTTTACTTGAAATTCAATCAGAGAAGAGGACGAGAGGAAGAAATTTGCAAGAACTCTTTCCACTTTCACCAGCCAACTTGACAAGAGCAGCCTTCAAAGGGGCATGGCCTCTTTCCACCATGCCTTGTCCTTCAGGATAATAAGGAGTGGACACCCTATGTTGACCAGGAAGCAATTGGATCATTTTGGCTAGTTTGCCACCAAACTCAGAGCCACCATCAGTTGAATAAGATCAAGCCAAGCCATAACGCATTTTCCAAGTCTCATAAAGGAAGGCTGCTGCTGATTTCAAGCTGAGGTTCTTAAGGAATTTTGCTTCAACCCATCCAGAAAAATCATCTCTAGCCACAATGAGGTACTTATCTCCACCAGCCTTAATGTGAACCACATCCATAGCAATCCTTCCAAAGACAGTGGACTCTCCATTGGGATAACAAATTTCAGCCGGGCGCCTAAGATCACGTTTCTGACATACTTCACAACTCTTGCACCATTGAGAGACTGATTTCTTCAAAGATGGCCACCAGAATTGTTTGGATATATGTTGGTAGGTTTTGGTTTCCCCACAATGCCCAAGGCCTTCATGGAGACTTTTGAGGATTGAATCTTGTTTAGAGGGGATAGCGACAACAATAAGAGCACAAGGATTGCCTCTTTTCATAAGCCTAGTGCCTTGGAAAAAGAAATTGGAGTACTTCCTTTTGAGTGATCAAAAATCTTTAGCAGAGAGATCAGGAGGCCTTTGGAGAGTGGAAAGGTAGTGCTCTAATTTTAGCCAGAAACCTTGTTGGAAGCCAGAATAATCTTGGGAGGAAAAGATGAAGACTGGAAAAATTAAAGGCTCCTCCTCATCAAAGTGCACTCCAACATCCAATTCTTCATCTCCAAGGGAGCGTTGAGATAAACCATCAGGCATGGTGAAGGATTTTCCAGGCCTATGAACAATATCAAAAGAGAAAAGCTAGATAAAGGCCACCCAACAAGTCATAGGAGCATTAGGGAGGCTGGGGGCATTGATCATTTTGATGATGGATTGTGCATCAACTTGTAGCTCAAAGTGTTGACCCCAGAGGACAGTTTGGAGTTTCTTCAACATTTGAGCCACGCAACAGAGTTCCAGTTTTGGTTGGAAGTACCTGGATTCTACATCTGAAAATAACAAGGATTCATAGAGAGCTGGACGGTCCCAACCATTTTCATCTTCCTGAGTGAGGACAGCCCCAACAGAGTGATAACTAGAAACAAAAGCCAATTTGATCTTGCCAGCTCCAGGTCCATAAGCAATCTTTTTCAAGACTGTGTCTTTGCCAACCATCATTTTAAGTAGCTGAAAAGAATGTTCACAATCTTGAGTCCAGATCCACTCAGCATCTTTTTTGGTCAGGCAATGTAGAGGAGCACAGATTTTGGATAGAGATGGGATAAAGATTTGAACATAAGTAACAACACCTTGAAAACCCCTGACTTCAGTTGAATTGATGGGAGTAGGCCGAGAGAGGATTTTGTTGAATTTGGATGGAGCCATCCTTCTTCCTTCCTTGCAGACCACATGACCAGCAATTTCCAGAGCAGGGACACAGGCAGCCAATTTGGATCCAGGGACAGTGAGGCCAGATTCTTTGATTTGGAACAAGATCCTTTCCAAAGTGGTTGCATATTCCCAGATAAATCAACGGTGTGGTGACCAATCTGGGACACCACGGAAAAAAAAAAAAAAAAAAAAAAAAAAAAAAAATTTTCGGTTGTACCCATATGGGTACCTTCATTTCCCCCCATCTCTCAACTTCTCCCTGTCCTAGCGGTCTAGGACAGGCCTCTTGCCTGTCTCTCCGCTTCAATCCCCCCCTCCTATGTTTAACTCCTACTTGTTGCGCTTGAGGCCCTGACTTTTGGCAACGCGAGCGATCGTCGAACCACCTTCGACAATCCCTTCGATCCTTCCCGATCCTCTCATCCAACCGACGCCGTCGCTTGTCGCAACAGTCATCAACTATCATCCAAGCCATCACTCCTACCATCCACTCATCCCTCCAATCCGACGACGACAACAACGATGACGGCCAAGACAACGACCATCAACTCAAACTCACTCACGCCCTCCTTGCCCATCATCTGATCCGACCAACAACCGCGAGCGACCGCTCGCGGCCGTCGGAACCTTCACCCCGCTGTCGCCGCCAATTGGGCAACGACAGCCGTTGTCGACACCCGCAACCGCTGTCGCGGGTGTCCATCTGGTTGCCCGCGGTCATTCTTGACGCGGGCGACATTTCTTTTTTTTTTCCTCTCATGTCATCTTTTTTTATGTTTTCATTTTCCCGCACCTATTTGTAGTATCTCTTGTACATAGTATACAGGACCTCATATCTATAAAAGGAGGGGCTCTCCCCTGCCTTTTGGCCCAGCATCCCATCAGACCATCATCATCTCATCTCATCTGTTTCCCCCATCATCATAATCAACTTATCCGTGGGCATCCTTCCCCACTTATCTGAGCAACTTATCCGGGTATATCCATGATTTCCCCTTGATCCTTTGAGCCTCCGTACTCAAACTCTGTCCCTTGTGACCTTGATCCTTATCACCAACCAATAGCCTTGCTGGTTGAAGAAGAATTCCTGTCTGTCTGAATTCTTGGGTGTGTTATACCACTCTGATCCCTTTTTCCGACCATACTGGTCTTGATCTCTCCTTGATCATCTTTCTGGAGCCAATCACGTTTGATTGAAGAGGTTTTATTAAGCTTAAAAACCTGGAGTGTTATACCTCCCTTCTTCTTTAAGGTTGAATTTTGCCACGCTACTCTTGAGTCCCTTGAGAAGTGTTGGGATATTCTTGCTCAAATTCGTTATTGATTTGCTTCTAGAGCTTCATAAACAAATTGCTTTTGTTTTTTTCAGCCTCCCACAGTTACCTGGTACCCTTCAAGCGCTTGATTGCGGAGAGTTGGGCAGGTTCATTGAGAACCTGGAGGTTGGTTGGGATTGAGTTGATCTTTCCTAATCAGCTGCTGACGACCAGAGTTATTAGCTTGTGGGCGTTGTTACTTACAACTGCCTTGTTCTATTGAACTCTGAACAAACCTTGACTTATTTGTTCAAGTCTTTACCTGCACCATCTTGCCTCAGATAGTGTTGTTTCCATCGCTACCGACAACTCTTATCCTCTTCCCTTACTTTGATTTCTCATCCATAAGGTTCTGGACCTTGATTCCGGTTACATTTAAATATTATTGTAACTCCTAGGAGGGAAGCCTAAACAGCACCTTTCCCCTCCACAGAACTGCCATGGCTTAGCACCGTTTGGAGTCTTACATTTGGTCCCCCGGGCCGGGATCAAACCAGCAACCTTGGGATTTACAGTCCCAAGACATTTAAAATCAACCTCAAAATCCAATCTTTTTTTTCTTTCTCCTATTTTTTTTTTCTCTTCTCAAATCTTATCCGTGGAGGCAACTTATCCTAGAAGTAAGTCCTCCCAATTTGTGCACCGCTTGGGCAAGATACTTGTTGTTTTTGGCGAAACCCTACTCTTGCCACACTCGTGAGCCACTTTGGAAATCTGCTCTTTGGATCCCCTAGGAACTCTGTTATTTGATATGGCATCTTCTGCTACTCCAACCACCTCTGTCCAACCTAAGATGGTAAAGATCAAACCTCAGAACAAGAACTTAGGCTTCAACGGTACAAATGTTGAGCAATTCTTGGACTCCTGCAAAATGGCTGCTGAAGTGGATGGAGCTAGTGAATTTGATATGGCTTATCAGTTGCGATTCTTTATCTCCTCTGATGAAGTTATGGAGGTAATTGAGTCTTTCGAGGGATTTGAATCCCATAACTGGACGCTTCTCAGGAAGGCTATGTTGGCATACTGGGGTAAAATAGATGTGGCTAGGTTTACTCTGCAGGATTTGGATGCTCTGGTTTCTCAGTGGATCTCCAATGGTGGTATTTCTTCAGCCTCTGACTATCAGATTTTTAGGAAGTCTTGGGATCCCATTCAAAACTATCTTATCCAAAACGATCACATTGACACGGTGGACAAAATTCAAGCAAAGTTCTTCCAATCTTTTTCGTTGGCTGTGCAGGAAAGGATTAAAGAAGAACTGGTCAAATCTGGATCCATGATTACCACCAGGGATAATCAATTCAAGCTCCCTGTTTTTCTTACCCTTAGGAGTACTGTGGATAAAGTCATGAAAGTTCAAACTGCTCTTAGCTTTGAAAAGCCTGGAACTACTGAACCTGTCCATGCTCCTTCTTTTAAAGAGTCAAACAATATTATGATTAAAATGTAGGCAGATCGTAGGCCTAAAGCAGATCCTAATTCCAATTGAGAACCTACTACTATAGATGAAATCACCAAGTTACTTAGAGCCTTTGAGAACAAAATAGATCAAAAGATTTCTTTGCTAGCTACTCCTAAAACTCCTTCTTCTGTCCCCAAATCAACTCTGGTCTGTTACTACTGTCATAGGGAAGGCCATGGAACCGGACAATGCCAAGAACTTCAGAAGGACCTAAAGGAAAAGTTGGTAGAGCAGAGGGGGAACAATTACTTCCTCCCTAATGGTGCTCTAATCCCTTTTGACTCGTCTCGTCCTATCCGACATGTGGTGGCCTCTTACCAGCCATCACCTCCTGTGAAAGCATCTCTTGCTTCCTTTGAATTTCGATCATCCTGTGGTACCCTCCAACCTTGGTATCCTCCAGCTATTTCTTCCTCTAGTCTTGCTGGGACTACTTATCAATCTGATCCAGCCAGGAAACAACATGAGGAACCTAAACCTCATAAGGCTCCTTCCTTGCCAACTTCAATCCTTTGAAAACCCGTTAAACGTCAATCATCACTTGAGCCTCCTTCCTCTGATGTAGAAGACATGGAGGTGGAAAAGGAACCACTCATGGAAAGGTTCCCAGATCACCCTGATCCTTCTCCCTCACCTCAACCTTCTAATCCTATCTTAGATTCTGCGTCACCTGAACTTCCTCCCTCAACCCAGCCCAAAGTTCGATTTGAAAGGGGCATCTCCAAGGATCACCCCAATGCTGTGGAGGGAGTATTAAAGAAAATTTCTGATCTTAAAATTCCTGATCTATCTGTGGCTGAACTCCTATCAATCTCTCCATCTGTTGCTGAAGGAATGAAGAAATGGGTCTCTCGTCGACGTGTGGAAATTGGCCCTGAAGAACTCAAAGTCTCCTCTGGCACTTTAATGGAGGACTCTGGTGGAACCATTCCTTCTTTAGACTCCAACATTTATTCCTGTCCCCTTGGCTTCCTTCATTGTTATCTTGGTGACTCAGCTAAAACTGTTTCTCCTCTTGTGGATTCTGGATCTCAGCTTAACTTAATCTTGGATGCTATGGCCTGCAAGCTCAAACTTAGTCCTAGGGTCAGCTTCAACTCTGCAGTGTATGGGATAGGAAATCAAGCTTGTGAAATGGTTGGTATTGCTGAAGATGTACCGGTCAGGATTGGTCGAAATATTGTTGGAACCTGCCACTTTTGGATCACTCGTTTGGACAGTCCTATGATCTTGGGACAACCCTTTTTAATGGACTTTGGTGCAACCCTGATGTTTTCTGATCAAGTTGGGGAGAGAATTCTTCTCCCTGATGCTGATGGCAGGAAAATTGAAGTTCCTCTTTGCTCTTTGGATTCTGGTCGTTGGGAAAGAGATTTTCCTGGTCATTCTCCCAAATAATCTTTTAAGGGGAAGCAGAAGGATAACTCTAGTTCCTATCATTTTTTAGGGGAATAGTTGATCCTACTAATAGTTGTAGTTCTTTTCAGCCTCAGACTGCAACTCAAGGGTCAACTCCCATCCCTCAGGCTTATTTTTCATTCCTTTCATCATTCTCTTCTGAGCTCAAGAATATTAAAAAACAAAAACATATCAAAATAGAAAAATCCAAAAATATTTCTTCTCCATCTCCTTCTCTCTCTGGATCTTTTGTGTCTTCTTTTCCTTCTACTTTTGAGTCTGATCAATCTTCTCTCAGTTCCGGTTCAAATCTCTGCAATGAGTCTAAACTAGATCCTAATTGCAATTCCGTTTTTGGTGATTTTGGTATGAAGGAATATGGGCTTCAGTGGAGGCAATTTGGGGTACAAGTAAGTCCTCCCAATTGTGCACTGCCAGGGCAATCTTTTACCGTCATTTTTGAAACCCTGCTTTGTGCCACACATGTGAGCAAAGTATTATCTCCTGGTTCTCCTTTTATTGAAAAGGCACCCTTCAAGGATATTGCAGAACATCGGACTTGGAAGATGTTGGAACTTGGACTCAGCTTTTGTAATCAAGTCTCTCTGGTCAACTCTTGGAGGAAACAAGAACTTCTCTCTTTTGCCACTAAGTATAAACCAGTTGCTAAGAAGATCCAACCAGTCAACCAGCCTATGCCTCTCAACCTCAATCCTCCCCTTATGCGTCCTCCTCTATCTCGCGATCCTTACTGTGGTCTTCCTCAATCTCTTACTGGTCCCTTTGTGCTTAATGGACGGGTCACTGAAGAACGTCTGAAGGTGGTCAACTTTGGTCCAGATGGATGGCTTCTTCCTGATGAGTTAAATTTAATCAAAAATGTCTTATCTCTAAGAGAAAAATCTATTGCTTTCTGTGAAGAAGAGAGAGGTCTCTTGCGGGAATCCTATGGCCTCCCTTATATCATCCCTGTAGTTGAACATGATCCTTGGCAAAAGAAAAAGATCCCTATCCCTGCTGCTAAAGTTGACGAATTCATCAAGTTGGTCTGGGAACAAGTTTGAACTGGCCTGTATGAACAGTCAACTTCTAGTTACTCCAGCCCCGTCTTCTGTGTCCTCAAGAGTAATGGTAAACTTAGAATAGTTCATGATCTTCAACCTCTTAATAAAGTTACTATTAAAGACTCTGGTATCCCTCCTGCTACTGAAGAATTTGTTGAATCCTTCGCGGGGAGAGCTTGCTATGGTCTAGGGGATATTATGGGTGGCTATGACGAAAGATACTTACATCCTATTTCTCGTCCTCTCACTACTTTCAATACTCCTCTTGGTTGATTTCAACTTACTCCATTGCCTCAAGGAGCCACCAACTCTGTTGCATTCTATCAGGCTCAGATGATGTGGATCCTCCAGGATGAAATCCCTGATCATGCTGGTATCTTTATTGACAATGGAGGAATTAAAGGTCCAGTATCTGACTATGATAATGAGCTCTTACCTTGGCATTCAGGAATTCGTTGTTTTATCTGGGAATATGCTACTACCTTGGAGAGGATTCTGTTTCGAATCGAGGAATCTGGCCTTACTGTCTCTGGATCCAAACTGGCGGCTTGTGTCCCTGCTCTGGAAATTGTTGGTCATGTGGTCTGCAAGGAAGGAAGAAGGATGGCACCAGCCAAAGTCAACAAGATCATCTCTTGGCCTACCCCAATCAATCCAACTGAAGTTAGGGGCTTTCTAGGTGTTGTCACTTATGTTAGAATCTTTATCCCATCTTTATCCAAAATCTGTGCACCCTTGCGTTGTCTAACCAGAAAAGATGCTGAATGGATTTGGACCCAAGATTGTGAATATGCTTTCCAGCTACTCAAAAGGATAGTTGGTAAAGACATAGTTTTGAAAAAGATCTCTTATGGACCTGGAGCTGGCAAGATCAAGCTGGCTGTCAATTCTAGTTATCAATCTGTTGGGGCCGTCCTTACTCAGGAAGATGAAAATGGTTGGGACCATCCTGCTCTTTATGAATCTTTGTTGTTTTCAGATGTAGAATCTAGATACTCCCAGCCCAAACTGGAACTCTGTGGTGTGGCTCAAATGATGAAGAAACTTCAAACCGTTCTCTGGGGCCAAAATTTCAAATTGCAAGTTGATGCTTGATCCATCATTGAAATGATCAACACTCCCAGTCTTCCCAATGCTCCTATGACTCGTTGGGTGGCCTTTATCCAGCTTTTCTCTTTTGATATTGTTCACAGGCCGGGGAAATCTTTCACCATGCCTGACGGTTTATCTCGACGACCTCTTGGGGACAACAAATCTGATGTTGGAACCAATTTCAATGAAGAGGAACCTTTAATCCAACCTATTTTCTCTTTTTCTTCTCAAAATTATTCTGGCTTTCAACAAGGCTTCTGGCTTAAATTAGAGCAGTACCTTTCAACTCTTCAAAAACCTCCTGATCTCTCTGCTAAGGAATTTTGATCTCTTAAACAAAAGTCTTCTAATTTTTTTGTTCAAGGCTCTAGACTTATGAAGAGAGGCAATCCTTGTGCTCTTATTGTTGTTACTATTCCCTCTAAACAAGATTCTATCCTTGAAAGTCTCCATGAAGGCCTTGGTCATCGTGGGGAAACCGAAACTTATTGACGATTATCCAAACGATTCTGGTGGCCATCTTTGAAGAAATCCGTCTCCCAATGGTGCAAGAGTTGTGAAGTTTGTCAAAAACGTGATCTTAGGCGCCCAGCTGAAATTCGTTATCCTACTGGGGAGTCCACTGTCTTTGGAAGGATTGCTATGGATATGGTTCATATTAAGGCAGGTGGTGCTTAGTACCTCATTGTGGCTAGAGATGATTTTTCCGGATGGGTTGAAGCAAAATTTCTTAAGAACCTTAGCTCTGAATCAGTGGCAGCTTTCCTCTACGAGACCTGGACAATGTGTTATGGCCTGGCTTGATCTTACTCTACTGATGGTGGCTCTGAATTTGGGGGCAAGCTTGCTGAAATGATCCAATCCCTTCCTGGACAACATAGAGTTACTACCTCTTATTATCCTGAAGGCCAAGGCATGGTGGAACGAGGCCATGCCCCTTTGAAGGCTGCACTTGTTAAACTGGCTGGTGAAAGTGGCAAGAATTGTTGCAAATTCCTTCCTCTTGTTCTCTTCTCTGATTGAATCTCAACCAAAAGGACTACTGGCTACTCACCTTATGAAATCATCTTTGGTCAAAGAGCAGTCCTTCCTTTGGATCTGGAAATGGAATCTTTCTTGGGTATCTCTTGGGAAGAGGTGTCCTCAACCACTGATCTGTTAGTTGCTAGATCCAAGCAACTGGAGAGAAGTGAAGACGTTTGTGATGAAGCTTATCAAAAGATGATGGAGTCCAGAGCAAAATCCGTCCAGTATTGGGAGGGCAAGCACTCTAATTGAGTCAGGGAGCCCTTGAACCCTGGTGACCTAGTTTTAGCTTATAATCGATCTTTGGAGACCCAGTGGGGCAAGCTTTTCTCTAATCGTTGGAATGGCCCTTATCGAGTGGTTCATCAAGTTAGAGGTGGATCTTATGTTTTGGAGGAGCTGGATGGTACTCGGTTGGCCAGGAGGTTCTCTGCTGATCAATTCAAGAAGTTTCATTGTCGTGGGGGCAACTTATCTCAGAAGTAAGTCCTCCAAATTGTTCACCACCAGGGTCATTTGCTGCTTTTTTGTTGTAAAACTCTACTGTATGCCACATATGTGAGCAGCTGGGACTCCCTCCTTGTTCTATTCCTGCCGCTTCTAGGGCTCATTTGGAAGAATCAAGATATTTTTCTCAACTCTTCAATTGCTCTCAAGATCGAGAAATGGCCAATCTTTGCTTCAATTTCTTTGTTCCCTGCCTTTTTTTTTTTTTTTTTTAATCCCTTCAAATTTTAGATGCAGACTAGGGACAGTCTGTAAGTTGGGGAGAGATGTGGTGACCAATCCAGGACACCAGGGAAAAAAAAAAAAAAAAAAATATTTTTTTTTTGGTTGTACCCCTATGGGTACCTTCATTTCCCCCCATCTCTCAACTTCTCCCTGTCCTAGCGGTCTAGGACAGGCCTCTTGCCTGTCTCTCCGCTTCAATCCCCCCCTCCTATGTTTAACTCCTACTTGTTGCGCTCGCGGCCCTGACTTTTGGCGACGCGAGCGATCGTCGAACCACCTTTGACGATCCCTTCGATCCTTCCCAATCCTCTCATCCAACCGACGCCGTCGCTTATCGCAACGGTCGTCAACTATCATCCGATCTATCACTCCTACCATCCACTCATCCCTCCAATCCGACGACGACTACGACGATGACGGCCAAGACAACAACCATCAACTCAAAATCACTCACGCCCTCCTCACCCATCATCTGATCCGACCGACAACCGCGAGCGACCGCTCGCGGCCGTCGGAACCTTCACCCTGCTGTTGCCGCCGATTGGGCGACAACAGCCGTTGTCAACACCCGCAACCGCTGTCGCGGGTGTCCATCTGGTTGCCCGCGGTCATTCTTGACGCGGGTGACATTTCTTTTTTTTTTCCTCTCATGTCATCTTTTTTTATGTTTTCATTTTCCCGCACCTATTTGTAGTATCTCTTGTACATAGTATACAAGGCCTCATGTCTATAAAAGTAGGGGCTCTCCCCTGCCTTTTGGCCCAGCATCCCATCAGACCATCATCATCTCATCTCATCTGTTTCCCCCATCATCATAATCAACTTATCCGTGGGCATCCTTCCCCACTTATCTGAGCAACTTATCCGGGTATATCCATTATTTCCCCTTGATCCTTTGAGCCTCCGTACTCAAACTCTGTCCCTTGTGACCTTGATCCTTATCACCAACCAATAGCCTTGCTGGTTGAAGAAGAATTTCTGTCTGTCTGAATTCTTGGGTGTGTTATACCACTCTGATCCCTTTTTCCGACCATACTGGTCTTGATCTCTCCTTGATCATCTTTCTGGAGCCAATCACGTTTGATTGAAGAGGTTTTATTAAGCTTAAAAACCTGGAGTTTTATACCTCCCTTCTTCTTTAAGGTTGAATTTTGCCACGCTATTCTTGAGTCCCTTGAGAAGTGTTGGGATATTCTTGCTCAAATTTGTTATTGATTTGCTTCTAGAGCTTCATAAACAAATTGCTTTTGTTTTTTTCAGCCTCCCACAGTTATCTGGTACCCTTCAAGCGCTTGATTGCGGAGATTTGGGCAGGTTCATTGAGAACCTGGAGGTTGGTTGGGATTGAGTTGATCTTTCCTAATCAGCTGCTGACAACCAGAGTTATTAGCTTGTGGGCGTTGTTACTTACAACTGCCTTGTTCTATTGAACTCTGAACAAACCTTGACTTATTTGTTCAAGTCTTTACCTGCACCATCTTGCCTCAGATAGTGTTGTTTCCATTGCTACCGACAACTCTTATCCTCTTCCCTTACTTTGATTTCTCATCCATAAGGTTCTGGACCTTGATTCCGGTTACATTTAAATATTATTGTAACTCCTAGGAGGGCAGCCTAAACAGCACCTTTCCCCTCCACAGAACTGCCATGGCTTAGCACCGTTTGGAGTCTTACAACGGATTTCTGAATGCCAGGGTAAGAGCTCATTGTTATAATCAGAAACTGGCCCTTTAATTCCGCCATTGTCAATAAAGTTAACAGCATGATCAGGGATTTCATCCTGGAGGACCCAAACCATCTGAGCATGATAGACTGCAACCAAGTTGGTGGCATGAGATAATACATTGCTCACATGTGTGGCACAAGGTAGGGTTTCAAAAATGATAGTAGTAGGATACCCTGGTGGTGCACAATTGGGAGGACTTACTTCTACCCCAATTTGCCTCCACTGAAGCCCATATTCTTCCATACCAAAGCCACCAAAAATAGGATCAAGATTGGAATTTAGTTTAGACTCATTGCTGAGATTTGAACCGGAACTGAGAGAAGATTGATTAGGAATAAGAGTACAAGGAAAAGAAGAAACAACGGATGAATGAGGAATATTTTTGGATTCTTCCATTTTGATTTGTTTTTGATTTTTGATATTTTTGAGATCAGAAGAAAACGTTGAAAAGAAAGAGAAATAAGCCTCTGGGAAGAGAGTTGACCCTTGAGTTGAAGTTTGAGGCTGAAAACAACTACAACTATTAGTAGGATCAACTACTCCCATAAAAAATGAGAGGAACCAGAATTATCCTTCTGTTTTCCTCTTAGAGATGACTTAGGAAAATGACCAGGGAAATCTCTTTCCCAGCAACCAGAATCCAAAGAACAAAGAGGAACCTCAATTTTTCTACCATCTGAATCAGGGAGGAGGATTCTCTCCCCAACTTGATTGGAAAACATAAGAGTTGCTCCAAAATTGATTAAGAAAGGTTGACCCAAGATCATAGGTCCATCCAAGAGTGTGATCCAGAAATGAAAAGTTCCAACAATGTTTTGGCCAATACAGACTGGAACGTCTTCAACAATTCCAACCAATTTGCAAGACTGGTTTCCTATTCCATAGACCAAAGAGGTGAAGCTGACCCTAGGGCTGAGTTGAAGTTTACAGGCCATAGCATCTGGGATCAAGTTGAGCTGAGAGCCAGAGTCAACAAGGAGTGAGACCGTTTTTGCTGATTCCCCAAGATAGCAGGCAAGAAACCCAAGAGGAAAAGAGTAAAAACTAGAATCAGGAGAGGGGTCTGTTCCACCAGAATCCTCCATCAAAGTTCCAGAGGAGACCGTGAGTTCTTCAGGACCAATTTCCACACGTTGACGCAAAACCCATTTCTTCATTCCTTCAGCAACAGATGGAGAGATCAACAGGAGTTCAGCCACAGACAGATCAGGAATTTTAAGATTGGAAATTCTCTTTAATAACCCTTCCACAGAATTGGGGTGATCTTTGGAAATTCCCCTCTCAAACCAAACTTTGGGCTGGGTGGAGGGAGGAAGATTGGGTGAAGCAGGAACAGGTTCAGGGGATTGAGGAGGTTTAATACATGACGGATGATGATCAGGGTGATCTTGAGACCTTTCCATGAGTGGTTCTTTTTCCACCTCCATGTCTTCTACATCAGAAGAGTGCTCAGGTGAGGATTGTTGCTTGGGTGGTTTTTGGAGGATTGAGGTTGGCAAGGAAGGAGCTTTATGAGGTTTGGGCTCCTCATGTTGCTTCCTAGCTGGATTTGATTGGTAAGTACCAACCAGAGAGGAGGAGGAATTAGCTGGGGGATACCAAGGTTGAAGAGTACTACAAGAAGATTGGAAATCCACAGAAGCCAAGGATGCCTTCATAGAAGGGGGTGGCTGGTAAGAGGCCACCACATGATGAATGGGGAAAGAGGAATCAAAGGGGATTAGGGCACCATTAGGAAGGAAAAAGTTATTCCCTTTTTGCTCTACCAATTTCTTGTCTTTTTCCTTCTGGAGTTCAAGACATCAACCGGTTCCATGGCCTTCCCTGTGGCAATAATAGCAGACTAGAGTATTTTTAGGAACAGCACTAGAAGGTTTAGGAACAAAAAGAGAGGAAATCTTTTGATCCATTTTTTTCTCAAAGGCTTTGAGCAGTCTAGTGGTCTTTTTCATTGTAGCAGTTTCCTGGTTAGGCTGAGGGTTTTTGGGCCTGCAATCAGATTCCATTTTATTCATAATCTTGTTTGCCTCTTTGAAGGAGGGAGCATGGACTGGTTCAGTAGTTTTACATTTTTCAAAAGTGAGGGCTGTTTGACCTTTCATAACTTTATCCACAACTCCCCTAAGGATAAGAAAAGCAGGGATCTTGAATCAATTATCCCTGGTAGTGATCATGGATCCAGACTCAACCAGTTTGTCCTTGATCCTTTCCTGCACTCCAAGAGAAAAGGATTGGAAAAATTGGACTCAAATTTTGTCCACTGTGTTGATGTGATTGTTTTGGAAAAGGTAGGATTAGATGGGATCCCAAGATTTCCTAAAGGACTGATAATCAGAAGCTGAAGCCACACCACCATTGGAGATCCACTGGGAGACAAGGTTATCTAGATCCTGCAAAGTAAATTGTACTACATCTATTTTTCCCCAATAGGCCAACATTGCTTCCCACAGGAGGGCCCAGTTATGTTGTTTGAAACCTTTGAACAACTTGATGATTTCCATAACTTTGTCAGAGGAGATAAAAAATTGTAACTGGTAGGCCATATTGAATTTGCTAGCCCCGTCCACCAAAGCAGCCATCTTGTACAAGTACAAGAAGTGTTCCACATTTGTCCCATTGAATCCTAAGTTCTTGTTCTGGGGCTTGATCTTAACCATCTTAGGACAAGACGTTGAAGGGTTGCTGGTAGATTCCATTTTGACAAAGTTTCCTAAAAGATCCAAGGAGCAGATTTCCAAAGTGGCTCACAAATGTGGCAAGAGTAGGGTTTCTTGAAAAAACAACAAGTATCTTGCCCAGATGGTGCACAATTTGGAGGACTCACTTCTAGAACAAGTTACCTCCACCAATCTAGATGATAACAGAAAAAAAAGAAAGAGATCATATTTTGAAGTTGATGATTGCTGGGACTGTAAATCCCAAGGTTGCTGGTTTGATCCCAGCCCGGGGAACCAAATTTAAGACTCCAAATGGTGCTAGGCCGTGGCAGTTCTGTGGAGGGGAAAGGGGCTTTTTAGGCTGCCCTCCTGAGTGTTACAAAAATATTTAAATGTAACCAAGATCAAAGTCCAGAACCTGGTAAACAAGGGACCAAATGTAAAAGAATAAAGATGATAGTAGTCGGTAGCTGGGGAAACAACACTATCTGAGGCAAGATGATGTTGGGGAAAAACTTGAATAGAAGAAGTCAAGGTTTGTTCAGAGTTCAACAGGACAAGGCAATTGTAAGTAACAACGCCCACAAGCTAATAGCTCTGGTTGTCAGCAGAAGCTTAGGAAAGATCAACTCAATCCCAAACCACCTCCAGGTTCTCAATGAACCTACCCAACTCTCCGCAATCAAGCGCTTGAAGGGTACCAGATAACTGTGGGTGGCTGCACAAGACAAAGCTAATTGTTTGAAGAAGCTCTAGAAGCAAAACAATAACTGATTCAAACAAGAATAACCCAAAACTTCTCAAGGGACTCAAGAGTAGTGTGGCGGAATTCAACTTCAAAAAAAAATAAAGGGAGGTTTAACACTCCAGGTTTTAAGCTTAATAAAACCTCTTCAGTCAAATGTGACTGGTTACAGAAAGGTAATCAAAGGATGATCAGGACCAGTATGGTTGGATAAAGGGATCAGTAGTGGTGTAACACACTCAAGAATTCAATCAGTCAAATTCTTCTTCAACCAGCAAAGCTATTGGTTGGTGATAAAGATCAAGGATCAGGGTTTGAGTATGGAGGCTCAAGGATCAAGGGGGCAATCATGGATATACCCAGAATTCAGTTCTCAGATAAAGGGGAATGAGACCCCATGGATGATTTATTTCAGGATGGTAGTGATGATGTTCTCTCCTTGGATACCATATGATACCCCTCCCAAAAGGCAGGGGAGAGCCCCTCCTTATATGGGCAGGAGGCCCTGTTAGACTATGTAAAACTGATTCTACAAATAGAGCGGATTTTTTTTTTCTTTTTCTTTTTTCAGATGATCAGAAAAATTGATCACGCGGCCGGTGGAAATCCGGCCTCCCTGACTGGGGTGGGATCTTTCTCATCCCTTCACCATCTCTTGCGTCCGCTTGCAGACGGGCGCGCGCGACAACACCGGGATCACCCACCCCTCACCCAAAGGCCAAAGGGGTGGGAAAAGAAATGAACCAGACCACCTGTGGATTCCCACAGGCAGTAGACAACGCTTTTCACCCCCACCCAAAGATGGGAGGGGGTGGGAGATTGGAAGATGATGATGAGATGAACGGATTGGATGGATTAGATAGAGAACATGAACAATTGATCCAAGAGATCATGCTCAAGATGAGTACTTTCAAATTTACAACTGGTGGTCCGGTTCATGATGCCCAAGACCCGGAAAAGGTGAACAAGGAGAGGGTGAAGAGGTCTGGTTGAAAAGTTTCAAGTCCAGGGCGGGTAACAGCTGAGAAACATGTTTGGGGGGATGTTCACAATTGAGGTCCTGGTTGAGGTGGGGAGTTTTGGAAGCAAACTGATTGTCTGAATGTGATTGAGCTTTTTCCAACGCCTCCAATGGATGCTGCTCATCCCCATGACCAGCAGGGCCATTGGCGAGTTGGAGAGATTCAAACGGTTTCAACAGCCGACTCGCCAGTCTGTCTAGTTCCGCATGACGGGGGAG
Organism: Puccinia polysora; assembly: GCA_025617555.3. Lineage (NCBI taxonomy): Eukaryota > Fungi > Basidiomycota > Pucciniomycetes > Pucciniales > Pucciniaceae > Puccinia > Puccinia polysora. The sequence goes on along the minus strand of CM062636.1, from coordinate 31,775,574 downwards.
GGGGTTATGGCATCTTGAGATTGGCAATGAGACAATGGTGCTGAGGTGGTGCTTGGGGACAAGGACAAGATGGGACTGGGTGGATGATGAGGTAACAATGGGCAAGGGAAGATTGGGCCAAGCGGGTCTTGGCCCGCGCGTTTGGCCAAAAGGAAGGGGGGAACAACGACAGAAGGAATTGAACACAATGCCTAGGTGATAAGACCAAGAGAGGCCTGTCCTAGACCACTGGGACAGGGGAATGCTTGGCAGGTTGAAGAAATTGGAGGAGTGATACTGATAACAATTTTTTTTTTTTTTTTTTTTTTTTTTTTTTTTGAATGACATCTAAATAAAGGACTTGTAAAAAAAATTTGAATTTTCCGCATCTGGTCCAGGGTGTCCAGATTTGGTCACCTCAGCGGGCCTTGACCGGATCCTCCGCCTTCTTAACCTTCCACCAATCAATACCCAGAACGTTTTCCAGCTTGATGTCAATTGGAAGCAGGGGTTGCTGCACAAACAGCAGCTTGTAAGGCAAATAACTAGTCAATCTCTTCACCAAAATCTGATCTGCAAAAAGAATTACCAGAAGGGTTTCCTGCCACCTCTTGCCATCCTTGCTGCACATCTTCACCATTGCGTCCTTGATTGGCTGGTGACTGCGCTTGATCATCCCCGCGCCTTCTGGATAGTACTCCATCACTTGCCCAAACTTTGCTCCGCAACTTTGCACCAACTCTGCCAACATTCTCTGGAACTCTGCACACCCATTGACCGTTAACAGCCAAAGCAATCTGTAATGCGCAAGCCAATCTTCCTGCAGGAACTGACAAACTTTTTCTGCCAAAAGCTTCACCAGCGGCTGCGCTTCCACCCATCCCAACAGATTGTCCCACGCAACAAGGAGGCACCCAAACTTACCTGCCTTTATGTGCACAAAATCCAGAGAAACCCGCCCAAACAAAGTGTCCTCTCCAGTGGGGATACCTACTTTGCAAGGTAACATCGTGCTCTGCTTCTGACACGCTTTGCACAACCGTACCCATTCCTGCACCGCACGTACTACCCCTGGCCACCAGAACCTTGCCCGCACCCACTTCTGAGTTTTGAGCTTGCCGCAATGACCAAGATTGTCATGCAGACTTCCCAGAATTACCTCCTGATCCACCCTCAACGTGCTGACCACAAGCAGTACCGGTGCGCTCCGCCACCACAGCTGTCCTTCTTGCAGGTAGAAATTTCCCACTCTCCGCCAAACCCATCAAACAATCATGGCTGGCGTGACATCCGGAAACCAAATATCTTGCAAATACAAACTGAGGGCCGCATACCTCCTGGACTGCTGGAGTGGAAGTCACACACCCACTTCCATAACCCCTACCTTAACCATTGGGGCCTCCACATCCAATGGTTCTGCACCTTTGTATGGATCATCCCCCAGGTACCAAGACAGTGCGTCCAGCATTGTAAAGGCTTTCCCTGGAACATGCACAACTGTGAAAGAGAAAAACTGAAGGAACGCAACCCACCTGGTCATAGGCGTGTTTGGCAGCGTTGGCAAATTGATCATCTGTGCCAGTGCCTCTGCATCCACCAGAATAAAAAAGTGAATCCCCTATAGCAAATGCTGCAACCTCCGCACAATCTTTGTGACCTGGAAAATTTCCAACTTTGGCTGCAAGTACTGGCTCTCTGTTGGCATAAATGTAACAGACTCATAAAGAACTGGAAAATCTTTCCCCTCATCCTCCTGGGTCAGCACTGCCCCTGCGCCAAACTTTCTTGAATCCATGGCCAACTTAATTTCTCCCCCATCATAATCCAAGTCCCGCAGTATGATATTGCGCCGGAAAATCTCCTTGATTTTTTCAAAGGCAATGTCACAGTTTGAAACCCAGGTCCATTCCGCTCCCTTGTGCGTCAATGCCCGCAACAGGCTAGCAACCTCTGCAAACCGCTCAATTAACATCTGTACATAGCTACACAATCCCAAGAACTTTAGAATGTGAAATACAGTCTTTGGCTTTGGCTACTTGAGGACTTTTTTTTGTTTCTTTGCTGCAATCTTTCTTCTGTCGGAAGCCACCACATGTCCCAGAACCTCCAGCGCAGGTACATAGACCGCTAACTTTTTCCCCAACACTGTAAGTTGCACTTCCTTGATCCGGAACAAGATCTGTTCCAGTGTTTGCGCGTACTCCCAGACAAATTTCCAAATTTCTGGAGCATTGGTAAGTGTTTCCCCTCCGTAATCCGTCTTTTGGCCTTTGATGCCCGCTTTTTTGATGAAAATCTGAACCCCCTCCGGAAGATTGTCCTTCAGAATCCAGGTCATCTGCACTTAGTAAACTGCAACTGAGTTAGTTGCACCTTGCAGCAGCTGTGTCAGTTGCATCCTGCCCAATCCAGTTTCAAAGGCAGTCATTGGACGCAAACTCCAATTTAGTTTGCGCTGGTTGTATCCACCCATCACATCCACCAGCCCGTAGCAGGCACTAGATTCCAGAAACTTGTCCACAGGCAGAGGCTGTCCTGTGTCTTGGATTGTAAACAAATTGAGCCGCTGCAGATCATGAACAATCCGTAATGACTCCCCATCCTGCTTGACCACCGCAAAGATCAGACTCAAGTAACTTGATTTTGACTTCTTGTAAAGAACCATCCCCACACGCTTGCGCACCAGCTCCAAGAAGGGTCCCCAAACCGCTTGCTGAATTGGAATTGGCTTGATCTTCCAAGGTCTGTGAGGAACCGTTGGAATCACATAAGGGCTGCCTATCTCTCTCTTTAACAGTCCCAGCTCTTCAGGTCCAAAAGCAAGCGCTCTTTCCCAGAGAACAATTACCAAATTCATCAAATCCCGTTCCTCCCCGCTCAACCAGCCCAGTGGTACAAAGTTAAGGGCCGCAATCCGCTCATCTGTAATCCGCTCTGATTGCGTTACCCATCCTGACACCTTCAGCAGAGATTCCCAAGGGTCCCACAACCAAGGGATTGGTTGCAGTGGTCTGTTCAGATTCTGCAGCATTGTTTTGTTTTGGGGACAGACCTTTTGTGCAACTGGCTTATACTTTCCAACATTTCACCACGCCATCCACGCGCATCTGTTACCATAGGTCCTAGTCAAAACCAAACCATGGCTTTTGCCTTTGCTCACAAGCGTGGCACAATGATAGTGTTTTTGTGAATTACCTCCCGGAAATGCACACTCAGGAAAGGAACTTACTTCCAGCGCTTGCAAGTCCCACGCTTCCTCCCTTCTTCCCACCTGCTCCTCACTGGTCAACCACCCGCACAAAGCCAGAGCTTGCTCCGTGCAGTAACCTTGGCAGACTAGTCAAAATCCACCTCTGGACCACCCTTGTGAACCAACTCTGCGCTGGGGTCCTCCTCCTCCTCTCTTTCTGAATCCTGCACCCACTTCCCCAACCCCTGATTGCAGATTTTGGTTTTGAATTGCCTTCCGGACAAATCTTCCACTGTTAACGCTTCTGTCCCTGCCTCTGGATCAAACTTCATTTGTGCTTGGAACCCAAAAATGAATGGCCGTCCTAAAATAGTCTCCCCACAATCAACCAATAGAAAAGGAATTGGTTTATAGACCCTTGCAACCTCAACCTCTTCCTCCTCCCAAACCCCATCCACACAACACGCGCTGCCGTTAAGCGCGCATTTCCACCAAACCAGTCCTGTTTCATCAACCAATCTAGCAGGAAGGAGGTTCACCATAGAACCACTATCCACCAGCGCCCACACCTTCCTTCCAGTAATCTTCATTGAAACGTAAGCCAGTGGAGTTGAAACCAATTTCATCCCTGCTAGCTTGCGCTCCGCGTCATCCCAAGCCAAATTCACCCACTGCACCGTTGGAGGGATCCTATTGTGCCTGCAATCCTTCAGCGCTTGAACCATCTCATCTACCACCACTGGAGACACCGCCGTCAACTCCTTCAGGGTCAAGGGAATGTTTGTTTCATTCCCCATTAGCCTGCGCACAATTTCCACCTCCTTCTTTTTCCCCACTGGATTCACCAGCCGTCCATCCATCTCTGGAACTTGGGCAATTGGCTTAGGAGCTGCCAGTGGTACCTGTTCCTTGGCATCCACATCCATCCTTTCCACCACCATCAATTCCTCCGTCCCTAGAACCCTCACTTCTGCTTCCACGCGCAGTGGTTGCCAAACCCTAGGACCAGTGACAATCCCCAGAAAATCTTGAGCACTTACCGCCAATTCCTGTCCTTGCGCGCGCACTTGCTCCATAACAGTTGGATTCCCTGGTTTGGAGGAGATCTTCTTGCCCATTGGGAACATGAATCCCATTCCCACCGGTAAAACCAATCCCACCTTGAGGTCCTTTGTCATGTTATTGCACCCCAACCGCCAATTCCCCTTGTCCCTGCATTAATTGCATAACTGCAACATGAGCAGATTTGACCGCAGAAGCGCTCCCCCAAGTTGAGGAGGCGGATTGCGCAACCTGGACAACATTCAACTCAGAAAGATCCGTAAATCCTTAATCAATTCTGTCATTTTGCTAACCTCCAGGCTTGTTGTTGGTGATGTGGCCTGAGCGTGTTCTGTTTTTGAGGGGCCCGCAACCAGAGCTTGCGTTGGTGCTGCCGGAGTGTGGGAAGCGGAATTCTTTGGCACCGTTGGGAACAACCTTGCCGTGTCCTTCATCAGTTCCTCTACGTCCATCTTGCTCTCCACCGCGCAACAAATGACAAGGATGTCCGGGAGAAGCATGATGCTCCCATCCAGCAACCTCTTCACCAATTTGTTGTTGTACAGGTGCTGCTGCACCCGCCCGCAGAGTGGGGGAATGAGCCCTCCCAAAAATGCCCTCTTCATTGTGCCCATCTGCCCTGATATCACCTTGTTCTTTGCCAGGTAGCAATAGATCCAATCAAACATTGCTACATAATCCCCCAATTGCACCCGTTTCTGGACTCCGCCATTTGCGCTTGCTCAAAGTTGCTTTCCCAAAACCAAGGTTTGCGCATTCCCCACCACGCCAAGATTTTTGCCATCAGTTTTGACCAATTAAGTTCCTCATACCCTTCCATCTCCTCCACATCCCAAAGCTTCTCTTTGTCTGTGATGAAGAGGAAAACAAGCCAAGCCTTATCCAAACCCGTTGCACCTTCTGGGTTGGCAATTCCTTTGTATCACGCAAGGAATTGCTCAACGTCCTCAGTGTTGAACTGGATGTGAGGATAGTCCCGCGGCCTGATGCAAACTGGCTTGTGGTTGGCGCCATCATTGGAAAAAGGGACACCGTACCCCGCCCCTGATGAGGGTTGCTGCCAAGAAGCCGGAGGAGGAGGAGGAGGAAGAGGAGTGGGGGTAATGTTAGATGACCCCGCAACGCTTGATGGGTAGTACTGGGACATTGCGCTTGTTAGTTTCAAGAGACAAGGAACAAAAGATTGTTCCCGGCCAGACCCCAGATCTGGAATTCAAAAGAGGACTTCTCCTTCAATGGTTCCCAAGTTCAGAATTTATTTTTCCCTTGCATCTGTAAACCCTGAGTGCAACTGTTCACCCTCCAAGTGAGAGATAGAGAATTGAGAATTAAAGATCCTTCCAAAACCTATGACAACCGGTGTGTTCCTCTCATGATATGAGGTTGAGGGTGCGGCTTAAGTAGCCTACCCCTCAACCCTAACCTAAGTACAACCAAAAACATTCAAGAATAATGAAATACAACCTCTAAGCACAGAACCCTAGCCTCAACCCTATCCTTCCCATCCCATATCCCATATCCATCCATACTACCCACCTGCCATTATTTCCACCCAGTTTGTCCTTCTCATGACGCGGCCTTGCGCCATGCCCAACTTGGAGCCCCCAACACATGTCCATAACTGCCCAAAGTGCCATTCCAGATATCCAAGATATATCTGCGCAATCCAATCCACACCTTGCAATGTACGATCCACGCGCAATCCATCCAATCCAATCAATCCAATCCATCCCGCATCTCCAGCTGCTGAGCCCAATTTGACTGCTGCTGATCCCGCAGCGCAACTTGCTGCAGCAAAGCTGCACCCATTTCTGAGCCCGCTGCTACTGCTGAGCACGCAGCACGCAGCCTATTCCAACTTGTGTCTATAAAAGACCACCACAACGCTGATCCCTGTCTATACACTCACTCAACTCCTCCTCCTTCTTATTCTTTGAGGTGGATGACCTTATTGTGACTGGGGAAGTATACTGGTTCAAAAAGAGATTTCTAGAGGGATTTCTGCAGTCATCAGTACACAAACCTGATACAATTTTAGGGATGGAGTTCTCTCAATTTAACAACACTATAACTCTAAATAAAAACAAGTTGATTCAAAAGACACTGAAGGAGCTTGACCTGGCAGACTGTAGACCTGTCAAAACCCCTCTCACACCTGTTATTTAATTTTCTCCTGCCTCCCAGATTGACCAACTCAAATTTGAAAAACTTGGAATGAACTTCAGGAAGTTCAAAGGGTTACTGAACTATCTCTCCTGTCAAACTTTTCCAGACATTTCAGCAGCCACCTTTATCCTGTCTTGGTTCAACCAAAGCCCGGTTCTGTCTCACTGGAAAGAAGTGATCCATGTCTGGAAATACATTGCAGGGACATCCTCTCTCACGCTGACCCTTCAGGCAGACTCAAAGGAATCTGCCTCTCTAGAAGTGTACACCAAATCTAACTGGGCTGAAAATCCACACAGCCAAAAGTCTCAGACTGGATACATCATTTTTTGGAAATCCTCTCCAATTTCATGGAAGAGAAGAAATCAAGGCAACATCACTCTATCTTCCACTGAAGCCAAATTGAATGCCTTGACCAAAAGCATGCAGGAAACACTCTGGATCAAATCCATCATTGGTGACCTATGGAGGAAGTTGTCTATTCTACCATCCAGGTTTCTTGTTGACAACAAGGGACTGGTTGACAAAATCCAACACTTTGGCTCAAATTTGAACACCAAGTATATAGACATGAAGATGAAGTGGCTATGCAATCAATCATCAGCAAACAGGATTTGTGTTAATCTCATCACCACTGGATCAATGGTTGCAGATTCTCTCACCAAGGCTTCAAATAGACAGGCTCTAGACCTGCTGATGTCCAGATGTTATCAATTCAGGTTTCAGTGAATTATGGGGGGTTGTTGAGATTCCTGTCAAGATTCCTGTCACTTTTGTATTTTATTTTATTTCATATTCTATTTGTATCTTATTTTATCTTTATTGTTTTATTTCCTTTTGTTTTCATTTCTTTCACGCGTGCTAAAACAATCTCATTTTGCATATTCATCTTGTATCGCGCACTTCTACTCTAAGATTGGGTAGAAGTCACCCTCTTTTACCAGGACCTCATCTGAAGACTCTTAGGAAAACATATTCATCATCTTTGACTGGCATCACTCAAGCAATAAAACAGATAACCAAGAAACTCAAAGGAACCACTGTTGAGGACTCAATTAATTTGGTGTGACCAGTACTCCATTCTTTCTCATTGTTTGTGGCTAACTATATGATGTTTCTGGCTCAGTCATCTATTTTCAAGTCTTTTCTTGGAGTGTGCTTGAGTGAAGGACTTTCCTTCTCCTCAATTCTGAAATAATCACTAGTGCCAAGTCCCACCCATAGTCATTTTATATAAGCCTGGTATGGTGTTGATCTTTTCTATGGTCCTCTTTATTTGTCATTCCTATTGTCTCCAAATTTTCTCTAACACCTTACTCTAGCTTTCTGGTTTTACTTTTTACCATCTTTGGAGAAATCAGATTTATATTTTCTCAGTCCTTCTGATGATGTCCTCTGTGCCCTACTTGGAACCCCTGGCACTTACTGCAACCACCCAAAGTGCCTTCTGTAGCCATGGTTTGGTCCCTGGTCTTCAATGCTGATCTGACCATGCAAATAGCAGCTGCCGCTGAGCCTTCAGCGCTGCCCACATGCTGATTCATCTTGCGCTCATTGCTGAGCGCACTTCCCAAATGCTGAGTCATCTTGTGCTCATTGCTGAGAGAACTGCCCAAATTCTGAGCCTGCTTGTATGCAGGCTGCAACTAGTTAAAAATCTGTGTCTATAAAATGCCACCAAACCGCTACAAACCATTCATCCGCTGCCAAAGCCCTGACTTCAGCCTCTACCCGCAGAGCCTGCCATGTCCCAGATGCAGTGATGATCCCCAGTGACACTTGGTGGTTTCCACAAGATCCTTTGCATGGGCTCATATCTGCTGCACGGGAGGCAGCTGACTGGATCCCAATTCCACATGCTTGCCCATTGGGAATATATATGTCAAGCCAGAAGTTCAGACCAACCCATTGTTCATGTCCTTATTCAAGTCAGCGCACCCCAACTTCCAATGCCCCTTATCCCTGTAGTAGGTGCAGGTGCAAATTGTGAACCCTCCAAAGGGCCTGCTAGGGGGCTTTAAACCCTCCACCATGTGGGGTGGTATTGTCATCCGGTTGAGGAGAAGCCACAGGTCTTGCAACATTTTTGTGACCTCACCCCCCAGTGGGTCTGTTGCTTGTTGGGGAAATGTGGCAGGGCTGGATGTTGGCAAGCCCATGATTGGGGTTAGTGTCAAGGGGGATGCTGCATTCTTTGAGCCCACCAGGAACATTCTTGCTTTATCCTCCATAAGATCATCCAGATTGATTTTTCTTTCCATGGCTTGGAGGATGACCCCTAGGTCCAGAAGGATTGCAACACTCCAATCCAATGACCTCTTGAATAGGCCATTGTTGTACAGATGACGCTGCACTTGAAACCAAATTTTTGGTGCAAGCCCTCCCAAAAATTCCCGCTTCATTGCTCCCATCTGCCCTGCAAAAACCTCATTTTTTGCCAGATACCTGTAGATTTTTTCAAATGTCAACATGTACTCCACCAGATTGCCTTGCACCCATACCCCTCTGCGCACACTTGCTTCCATTGCAGCCCACTCAAAGTTGCTTTCCTGGAACTGGGGCTTGCACTTTCCCCACCTTGCCAACATTTTGCCTTTTAATCTTGCCCAGTCCTGGGTCTGGTGTAATGAAGAGGACAATGGTAAAGACCTTATCCATCCCTGTTGCGCCCTTAGGTTCTGCAATCCCTTTAAACTGGTGAGTAATTGCTCCACCTCTGCGGTGTTGAAGCAGGGATGGGGAAAGTCCTTCATCCTGAGCCATACGCGCCAAGGAACTTCAAATGCTTCTTGAGAACCTCCCTCAAACAACGGGGGAGCAAAACCACCCAACCTAGCAGCTTGAGCAACTGGTGGAAGAGGGGGAGTTGGGGCATTGGGCCCTGGTCACATTGGGAAAGCAAGCAGAACATTATATCTTCAATCAGTTGTGTGCAGCATCCTTTTTACCTTTGAGAGACTGAAAACAAAATATCACTTCCCAGCCAGACCCCCAGATGTGGAAACAAGCAAGTGGAACTCTCCAAAGTTGTCCTAAGTTTGGAATTGATTCTGTAAGGAGTGGGATGCGCCCTTTAGAGAGAGAGAGAGTAGATAGAAGTATTCCTTCCTTCCTTCCTTTGGTAGTGTTATGCTATGAGATGCCCCTCCCCTTAGCACGGAGGTGGGGGCATGTTCCTTTTACCCTTACCCCGCACCCTAATCTAATTAAAAGCTCAAATACAATCCAACAACAAACAGAAAGAAACGCAAGAAACAGAAACCCTAACCCAACCCTATCCTCCTCCCCCAACACTCATGCCACTACATCCATCTGGTTTGTCCTTCTCATGATGCACACTGCACCCTACTTGGAGACCCTGCGCCCGCCTGTAGCCACCCAAACCCTCTCCCAATGCTTGTGCCTTCATGCCCACCCAGTTTTTGCTTCTCATGGCATGCGCCACCCCCTACTCAGGGCCCCCCGCACTTGTCTGTAACCATCCAATGCACATTACTTTAGCCATTTTCTGGTCCAAAATCCCAATTTTGAGCCAACTGCGCGCAGCCAGCAGCACTGCCCATGTTCTGAGCCATCTTTTTCTCATTGCTGATCCTGCTTGCGCAGGCTGAAACCAGTTAGCAATCCATGTCTATAAAATGCCACCACACCATATACCCCAGAGCAAATTGGTGTTGCTGAAAGGGGAAATCTGTCCATTTTCAAAAATGCACAGTGTCTCTTTTTACATTTGAAAGTACCTAGGATATTCTGGGCTGAACCAGCAAACATGGCAACATCCTTAATAAATTTGTCTCCTAACCCACACAACAAATTTTTTTCCCCAGACAAGATACTTTACAAAACTTCGATGCATCTGCACCATTTTCATCCATTCTGGTTCTAGGCTTTGGAACACCTGTCTAAAGTGCATTAGCAATCAAAACTTGATGCTACAGGAAAAGAATGCATCTTTATGGGATATTTTGAAGTTCGGAAGAATGATCAAATCTATAATTCTATCAAATCTGAAATCATATTCCAGCATGATTTCAAATTCTTTGACTCTAATTTTGAAAAAAAAATCTAACTAAATTTGAATTCTCCTCCCCTGGATTCTTCTTTGAAGACCTATTCGCTATCACTTTGGGTTTATCAGCCTCAATCCTGGTTCCATGTGAAATTTTAGAAAAAGATAATTCAAATGATAATCTGGCAAGCAAAGGTGTAACTAAAACCTCAGGCAACCATGGCTCTGATCCAAAAATCTCTCCATCCTGTCCAATCATGATTCCCTCCCACTCTCACCACTTCAACATCAAGGATGATAATGATCATCTGGCAATGGTCACTGATTAAATTCCAACACCACTGGAGAAAGTTAGAGAAACAACTGAAATGCAAGGTACTCCAAAGCCAAGTTTCTATTATTTACCCACCTCAACTCTGGCCCCAACAAACATATCAAGCTCCATTGAGCCTGCTGCAATTCTGGAAAAATCAAGAAAGAGAACCCAGTGGGTCAATAGCTTTTTTGGGTTCCTCTTGTCACTGGAACAGCCCCAAAGAATTATCAAATGGATCTAGGTGGTAGTTAAAGTTCAGAAAGGGATAAATCCCTTAATGTGGAATTTGAAAGTATCAACAAACACAAGTTCTGTGAGATTTGCACTATAACCCAAGGGTATAATTTGCTAGGCACTACATGGGTATTCAGAAAGAAGACTGATGATGCTAGCAACCTTCTTAAGTAAAAATTTTGCTTTTGTGTGAAAGGCTTTGGACAAGTTGAAGGGATAGACTATAATGAAACTTTTGCTCCAACCAGAATTCCTGGTAGCTTGCAGCTTCTGTTGACCTTATGTGCCCATAATGGTTGGTTTATACATCAGATATATGGATTTTAAGATTTCATTTTTACATGGCTCCATTGATGAAGATGTCTATCTCAAGATTCCTGAAGGTTAAAACAAAGAGATCCTGCCTAATTCCTGCCTCAATGTAAACAAGTCCCTTTATGGACTTAAACAAATTCCACAGTGTTGTTATCAGTGTCTCCTCAAATATTTTGTGTCAATCAAATTCACTCCATCACCTTTAGATCCTGATTTCTTTTTTTCAGAGGCAACCTCAACCTGCATCTTTATCCATGTTGAAAACCTCATGATTGGAGGGCTGAATGTGTTGGAGGTAAAGGAGAAATTGAATGCTTGTTTTGAAATGGAAAATTCAGGAGAGGTGGAATTCATCTTGGCTATGAAGGTGAGTAGGATTAAAACAGAGGTTAGTATCTTTATTGATCAAGGCCTATATATCTCTTGAATAATTGTGGTGTATGGTATGGATAATAGCAGGCTGGTTGGGACACCCCATTCTCCTGGAGTGGAACTCATTAAGGCAAACAATGATGATTTGAGGCACAATTTGTTGAATTATAGACAGGCTGTTGGACTGCTGAACTAACTTGTTGATTTCTGTCAACCCAATCTTGCATCTGCAGCTAGTACACTTTCTCAGTTCCTCAATGACCCAGTGGACCAACACAACACCACCTTCAAACATGTCCTCCAATATCTCTCCAGTACTTGATTGTGGGCCTTACACCTTGGGAAAGGGGTAGAAGAGAGATTTGAGGGAATAGAAGGGAAGTTTTTCAGTTTTTCAGACACAAATTGGTGCAAGGCTGATGGCTTCAAGTCAACCAGTGGGCTGTGTGTCCTTTTCCTAGGTGCCATCATCTTGAGGGCTTCAAAGCAACAGGCAGTTACTCTTTCCACTACTGGGGAAGAATATAGGGTGATGAGTGAAGGGTGTCAAGATTTGGTGTGGGTATTGTCTCTGCTTCCAAAGAAGATTCTAAATTCTGGCATTCCAGATCTCTACAACAACAATCAAGGTGTCACTGCACTGGCACTCAATCCTTCATTTGAACATTGCACAAGGCACATCAACTTATGACTCCACTGGATTAGTGACCTTGTGGAGAAGAAGACTTTGGATGTGTCTTACATTTTGAATGGCAATATGATTTCCAATTGATTCACCCAACCACTAGCTCAGCCCACCTATGATTGAGTGGGTAAGATAATTGGCCTCCCTGATTCTCTTGGGTTTCAGAATTGGGGGGGGGGTATTGGAATAACTCAGACTAACCAGAGTATTGATCAAACAGACAGGGGACAGTGTAACAGACCGTATTGAAATTTTCCTTCAGTCTGCTTAATAACTCTAAGTTCCTTATATTCCTAAACTTCATAATAACTGTTGTCTCTCCTCTTTATCATAAACAATTTGTGTTACTTTTCTTTCCTTTACTTTGTTGTACCAACAAGTGTGGAAGCTGAATGAGGATATACAAGAACTCTCAATCTTTGAGACTCTAACCTTTTCCTCATTCAGCTTCTCACCTTTTTATTTCACTACTGTTCAGGTACCTCTAACTTGTCTCCTTGTATTCACTCAACAAGTATTTTCCTCTGTCATTTGTGGGAATCATAATACTTCTCATTTGTCTCCTTTTATTCACTCAACAAGCATTTTCCTCTGACATTTGTGCGCATCAAATCTGATAATTTCACAAATCAGAGCACAAACTTAAATCAGTAGAGGCAGGGTCAAGTTCAGATTCTGTGGAGAGCTTATGATTGGGTTGATCCAATTCATTGCATCATGACTCCAAAAGAAATAAGAATAAAAAGGAATTACAGCCATGAGATCAAAAACCTTGTTAATTTTTGAATCTAAGCCAAAAAAAAATCTTGAAAAAAAATCAATCAATTCCCATATTGATTCCAATGGTGGTTATGAATTTGATACTCGTGTTTTTACAATGAATAGGTTACAACAGAGTCTAAAGATACCCTTTGTACCCGGAAAATTCTATCTAAATATCTTATCTTGAGAACCTAGTGTTTTCTGATAGTAATGTATGTACTCTTGAGCCTTACCTGACGTTTTCAGGATGGTGTACTCCAGTTGCTTTTTTCAGAAAGGAGGTGAAGCTTTTCTCCTGGAGAAGCCAAGTCACCCATTGAAAACATCTGGATGGTCATCCTCACCGTGTTTTTCATTTTTGTAGATTTAATGTTACTTGGATGGATTTTTTTACGCACTCTGATCGACTCTTTTTTTTTTTTTCTCTCTCTCTCTCTCACGTTTCTTCTTCTGTATGATCTTGATCACTGAGACATAAGTTTCTGAGCCTCTTCAAGACCATCTAACCGCTTTCCTTCGTTAGCTTCGCATCGAATCTACTGATTTCCTCCCGTAGATCTCTCGATTCATTCCCTCGATCCATCATACATCTTGGTTTTTATACTCGGAGTGAGATTTGGAATCGCTCTCTCGTCAGAAGATGCTGTAGATGTCTATCTATATATTAAGAATACGGATATAATAAGTACATGGAATAATCGAGAACCTTATAGTATGGGATAAACCACTGTGGGAACACATAATATGGTCATAGAACGTTCTGGAAAAAACCATGTAAATAGAATATAAATACGCCATAGTCTGTCTTGTATCTGAAAAACTTTGGGGGAATTTACATTATTAATTTCCGACTAATTCCTCTCAACAGGTTATGAGCCTGCGCATCTCTTACCAAGCTGCAACTTGGACCAACATATGATTACCATACTATTCGTTTAAACACAAAGAACAGCCTTTTGCATCCTGATTATCGACCCGCCGGTGACGGATCTACAAGATCTGGCCAGCGCTACAAGCCACGAGACGAATTACAAGACCAGCCAGAAATGTCTTCCTACAACGACGAGTCCGGTGAATCCACGCCTACCACCTCGGCTTCGGGGACGCGAAGCGCATCTGGACGAGTAAAGAAAGACACGATGACGGGATTGTCAGCAAACGACCTTGCGACAATCCTGGCGGCACTCAAATCGCAAAGTACGGCACCAACACTCGATTCGGTGGCCCAGACAATGATCCACTACAAACAGGTTGGGAAGAGTCTACGACCCAATCTACTCGCAGATGGATCAAATTTTCCGGACTGGGCTCAAGCCCTCAACCTTAAGGTTCAAAGCCTCTTCGACGAAAAAGACTACTACCTCTACCCGACCCACGACGAGAGCGCAAGCAGGGGGAAGATCACTGGCACCATCGTCAAATACAGCATTGATCCATCCCTGTCACCGTTTGTGGCGGCAAAACCGGGCCGCGAAGCCTTCCAAATTCTCAAGGAGCGATTTGGATCAGTGTCCTGGTCCTACCTCATGACTAGGTGGTCCCGCCTCTTCCAAGCCCAAGACATCACGGTTAACCCAAACAAAACGTACAACGAGTTGAAGCTAACGTTACAAACAATTGAACAACACATTGGGGGCTTCACCATAGACAACATTTTAGCTTTCGTCCTTCACTTCAACGCTCACCATGCGCATCAAGAAATCGCCAACGCGCTTGACAGCCGAATTGCAATAGACAAGAACGTCCGGATCACTTCGAAAGACGTTCTAGAGCTTGTCTCCCGACATTGCACACCACAGAACGATATCCCATCCAGCGCCTTACTCAGCTACTCAGTGCGACCGGGCAGGCCTACAAACGACCGGACGAGGGCAATTGAACACCCAACGACCTACATGGATTGCAGCGACGAATGGGCCAAGACTTGGCTCACTTTCCGACACCCCTGCAATCACTGTTTTGAGTGGGGCCACTGGGCTGTTGACTGTCCCAGAAGGAAGTCACGTCTCCCGGCCGTCAAGGACCCTCGTATCGGCAATCAACATGCAAGACTTAAACAGTCTGCGCACTCGCACCCGGCCTTCAATCGGGAAGTTCCTCCACATGTGGCGTCGATCAGCAACAATTCGGGAGAATCAGATTCTGTGCTGTTAGACTCTGGCGCTACGGACTCGGTCACGAACAATGTTAGTCTCTTCACCTCTCTCAGACCCACTCACCTGACATTGTCTGTTGCATCCTCAGACAAGTTTCCCGTAAACAAGATCGGCAATATCACGATACCAACCCCCTACGGTCCCCTCCATGTGAACGACACGCTCTATTGTCCGGAAGTGAACGGAACAATTATCTCGATTGGTAAATTTGCAAAGAATGATGGATCGGTGATTTTTAATGGGAATGGTTACACCTTAAGGCAAAATGGATTGAATTTCCCTTCGTTCGAACTCCAAAACCGTTACTTTATTCCCATTTGTGATCCCCAGGACCCTAGCGTAAATGCGGTGAATGCTGCAACCTATTCCTTCCACGACCTTGTAGGGCATCTGTCGCTGCGTATGCTAAATAATACTAAGAAATATAACGCGGTAGACCATTTACCCCCACTCCCGGCGGGAGAGGTACCCTTCTGCAACTCATGTTCCCTTATGAAGGCTCGACACGTGGTCCCTAAGTTTGTCTCCCGGGGTATCTGTAAGGCACCCGGGGATGTCATTGCAGCCGACATTATTGGCCCATTTTCTGACAGCATTGATCACAACCGTTTTGTCCTGACAATTGCGGACTTGTTCTCAGGGATGTGCTCGGCCATCCCCATAAAGGCAAGATCGGGTGCTCCAAACGAGATTAAAAAATGGATAAGGAAGTTCCACCTTTTCTGTCCACATAAAGTAGCGCGCTTTAGATCGGACAACGCCTTTGAATTTGTGAAATCTAAGGTCCTTGCAGACTTCTTTGACGATGAAGGAATCATTCACGAGAAGACGATCCCGCACGAACACCACCAGAATGGCGCCATAGAACGACTGAACCGCACACTGACAGAAATGTCTCGAACAATGCTCCACGCTTCAAGGCTCCCTTCAGATTTATGGGATTACGCTTTTAAACATGCTGCATGGATTCTGAACCGGCTTGTCCACACTGACTCAACCAAAACCCCTATTGAACTGGCGACACACAAGCGACCGTTGCTGGCCATGCTTCGGCCTTTTGGTTGCCGTTCGTTCTTGTATGACCATATTCATCTGAAACAAATGGTACCGTACGCCAAGCAAGTTTTCCATCTGGGGGTGTGCCCAGACTCAAAAGGTTGGCTATTCTATGATGGGGACACTCGGAGAGTGATGCAAGGGATCTCGGCAAAGTTTGTTGCACCTAAGGCGGTGGCATCCGGGATTGAGACCGCAACACTTGGAGACTTTACGCTAGGGGACGAGCTGGATACGCAAGATGCGCTCGTACACGCCTTACAACAAAACACTGCTCACGACATTGATAATCCTACCGTAGATGTAGCGCTCCGGTCTGCAGAACGCGAAGGCTGGGTCATTGCAATCAACAATGAAAATCAGTCCCTATGGGACATGGGGGTCATGGAATTTGCAGACCCCCCGGCGGACAAGTCAAAGATACTCGGATCCAAATACGTCCTTACAACTAAGCGAGGCCCGGACGGGGTATTTATACGAAAGAAGGCTAGACTGGTAGCGCAGGGCTTCACACAAATCAAAGGTATTAGCTTTGAAGAGACATTTGCACCGACGCCCACATTTGCTACTCTCCGATTCATCCTTGCCACCGCGGCGAAATTTAACTGGCCTATCCGCTTGTTTGATGTCAAAACAGCCTTTCTACACAGCAAACTTGATGAGGAATTGTACATCCGACCCCCTAAAGGCCTGGAATGCCCACCTGGCAAGGTCATACGCTTACTGAAATCCCTATATGGGACAAAGCAGGCTGGGCGTTGCTGGTGGCTGCATTTAAGGGAGCGACTGGAGAGGATCGGTTTCATGCCAAACCACGAGGATCCCAGTACCTATTTATTCGACGGCGAGCAGGGACGTGCATTTCTGTGGATTCATGTAGACGATGGAATCATCACTGCGGAAAGTAAGGACCTGCTCACGGTCATAGAGGAACGGTTAAGTAAGGCATTAAATCTTAAATGGGACGACACCTTAACTTCCATTGTGGGCATCCAGATCAAGGCCATTGATGGAGGATTTCAGCTTCAGCAGCCAGCTCTCATTAACAAACTGGAAGCGACAGAGAACTGTATGCCTACTGCCGATACCCCGCTCCTGAATACGAACCTACTGTCGAACATCTCTGTCAAAGCCGATGGTGACTACCTGAGCAGAATAGGTATGCTCCTTTACCTGGCTCAAGGAACGCGCCCAGACATCTCATTCAGCGTCAACTTCCTGGCGCGCTTTGCGCTCAACCCCGATGATTCGCACTGGGAGGCACTGCGACGACTCGTTCGATATGTTTCTCACACCAAAAACTACGCTCTCCGAATAACTCCCGACCAAACCGACTCGATCAAGATGTTTGTTGATGCAAACTGGGGGGGGGAAGGCTCGCGGTCGACCCACGGCTTCATTTGTACAGTGTGGGGGGTTCCAATCCACTGGGGCTCCAAGCGACAGCTTTGTGTGGCTCGCTCCACCTGTCAGGCGGAGTACATGGCCTTATCATACGCGGCAGTGGAAGCGTTATGGATATCCTCACTTGCGAAGAAAGCTCTACAATTCCCTTCCTGCCCTGTGTTGCTCTCCGATAACCAGGCAGCTGTGAAAATCGCGTCAGATCGATCAAGTATGAAGCGCACAAGGCACATTGATCGTGAATTCCACTTTGTAAATGAACACCTCCGACGAGGGGACTTGAAAATGACTTGGATCAAAGGGACCAATCAGCTGGCGGATGTACTCACGAAGGCTTTGGGGAAGATAAAACTTGTTGAATTCTGCGGACGTTTTCTCCTCTAAATTATCATTTTTTTTCTTTTTTTCTTCTTCGACTCTTAATTTTTGTTTTCACGCGGTTTGGTTTCTTTTATTTTTCTAAGTCTTGACACTCTGCGTTTTCACAATTCATCTCTTGCTCGTGATAAATTGTGGGGGGGAATATTAAGAATACGGATATAATAAGTACATGGAATAATCGAGAACCTTATAGTATGGGATAAACCACTGTGGGAACACATAATATGGTCATAGAACGTTCTGGAAAAAACCATGTAAATAGAATATAAATACGCCATAGTCTGTCTTGTATCTGAAAAACTTTGGGGGAATTTACATTATTAATTTCCGACTAATTCCTCTCAACACTATACAGTTTACCTGTACCTCGACTGCTCCTTTTGGGTTTTCGTTCGGGCACTTGCACCATCATCCCACTTTCCTCTCGATACACCATATCCCCCCCCCCCCTTTTTTTTTTTTATTGTTTCCCCATCTGATTTCAAGCAGGGTTTGAGCTGTGTATCAAATGTTTATGCTTTTGTCAATCAAGGGTGTGTATACAGTATCTTCACCGCTTGTTAGATATGATGGATTGGAATCGTACGTGAACCGATATTTACTTGTTTTTTTCGCTGGTCCCAACTTGGCCAAGGCCCTGGTATGTATGTAACCAGCACCTATGATGATCCCTAGGTGGGGGGTATCCATGCCCTGTGGATCCATGGATCAATTTGAATCGGCTGGTAGATCAGATGTATGTATAAGGATGATGAAGCCTGAATGGAAGACGATGGCCTTGGTTTGGTATGTATTCGGGTTCTTGGATTGATCGATGGTGACGATGGTGTTGGGTTTCTGATCAGAACTGGTTGCTCCTCACCGATGTCGGTCAGTCTCCTCGAGAATCGATGAGGCTCGGATCGTAGGGGGGCAGTTGAGTGATGATCCATGCATCCTTACTCTTGGGTACTCAAGAGTGATTTGTAAATCTTATAAGTATTCAATCTTTATTTACCCAAACTGTCTTGAACGTGTGCTCCTAGTAGGGTAATGGGGTGGTAGTCAGCATGTAAATAAAGTTGTATTTATCACTCGACTGCGGTCGTCAATCAAGTCGTGAGGTCCTGATGATCATGGTCAAGAGTGTGTATGAGTCATCGGATTCATGACAGTTTCTCTCTCCCTCTCTCTCGTATGGATTCAATCTCCTCACTCCCCAATCTCGGTTATTCGGATATCTCGAATTTCGATCTTGAGAATGTGCTTACTCCCTCTTCTCCCTCGATCGAACGTTCGAATCGCGTCGTCAGACAGCTAGTTCACCCACCCACCACCGCTCACACGGGTAAGCCTATTGCTGCTTACATAACTCATTAAATCATTTCAATAGTCATTTTTTCATCACTGTACATACTTCGATCGATCGATCGATCGATCGTTGGTTACCCAAGATCGACGACGATTAAAAGAATCAGTAAGCAAGCAGCGCCTGAGTCAGCCCAACCGCGCGGCATCCATCACTCCGAGTGTGATCTGATCTCAACCGTCGAATCGATCATCGACCAGCCATCCCCATCCAGGCTACTCCTCCCTGCCTCACTCCTCCCTGCCTCACTCCTCCCTGCCTCACTCCTCCCCGCCCCTCCCCATCCCCCCACCGCCACTCGCCCGCCCAGTCCCAGTCATCCTTACAGAGTCAGTCCCCCCCACCAGCCTGGCCCCCATGGATCCACGGGCGATCAACTTCAACGTCCTGCGTCGTCATGACCCTCAGATCAGCTCGATACTCGATTCGACCTCCTATGCGGTCATCTACCGCTACTTTCACGGCGCATGGTCCAAGACCGGCTTCGAAGGCACCCTCTTCCTCTTTCAGCGCCATACTCCTCCGCTCTACGGTGTCTTCGTCCTCAACCGCCAAGGGCTCGACAACCTCTCCGAGGGCCTGCTCGCCGGCTGGGATGTCGACCTCGACGAAGGCCTGATCATCTGGCGGAGCGCCGGCGCCACGGGCGAGGCCGACGATGGTCAGTACCCCATACCCCATCGTGCCCCCTCTTGTTCTACGAGCGATGAGTTGATGACCCACCCTCGTCCGCCCGCCCCCATCAGATGTCATCTACGGTATTTGGGTCTACGAGGAGAAGGACCGGAGCCGGATCGCGCGCAGGATGCAGGAGTGAGTCGGCCGCCCCTCGGCGCTGAGCCGCCATCCCATCCTGCCACCGAGGCTGACTGCTGCTGCACCCCCGCCAGGCTCATCGACTCCGCCTCGGCCCAGCAGAGCCAAGCACCCCCGCCGCCGCCTCAGCCCTCCTCGTCCCCTCCGCCCGTCTCGCTCTCCCATCCCGTCCCACGCGTCCCCATCATCACCGCCGGCCAAACGATCTCGCTCGACCAGCTCTTCGGCCTCGCCTCCGTCTGCTCCGATCCCCCCCCACCCACCTCCACCCTGCCTCATCCAGCCACCTCTCTGGCCGACCCCGACGAGCAGCCCGATGGTCGTCTGCCCTCCAAGGTCATGAGCCCCGATCCATCGGATCTACCCAAGGGCATGCAACTCTTGGACTCTCTCTTTCAAAAGGCTGCCATCAAGTCCCAAACCTCTCATCCGCCCTCCTCCAACTCGGAACCAGCCCAGCCACCCACCTCGATCCAGCAGCTCATCAGCCAAGCCCCAGGCTCACACTCCAAACCATCCTCGCAATCTACCACCACCTCCCCCAAGGCTCGATCCAACAAGCCCAGACGCGAGCGTCGTCACGGCTCCCGCGATGACCATTCCAACCTTCAATCCATCCATCCCGATCCCTCGGCTCATCCCCACCAGCGTGCCATCCACCCATCCTCTCGTCCCGATCATCGGTTGACGATCAATCATTCCAACTCCCACACCTCTCGCAGGAGTAGCGGCGCTTCTTCCTCCCACAGCCGACTCGACAAGGTCACCATCCCCCTCGATCCCCCAAACCAGCCCCATCACCATCCTCAAGCTGCTGCCGCGCATCTACACTCTTCCAACCCAGTAAGCTTGGTTACTGCCCCCGTGCCGATCGAAAACGCAAATGCCGAGGCTCGACACAATATCCTAAGCTTACTCGGTCATCCGGCCGCCATCCAACCCGAACCCATCAATTCGACGCCGACTGACGTTCCAAATTCCGTCATACTCGCTTCCCCGCCCACCAACGGGGTGGGTCGTGGTGGCACCGATTGGCAAGCCGCGACATCGGAGACTCACGCCGACCATCATCGGCATCTCTATTCTCCTCAGGAGCATCCAACGACCAACCATCATCCTTACCGTCACCCCGGATCTCAAGCTACCTCAAAGGAGCCCTCACCACGCCAGGCTAACCCACAACAGGCCTTTATCCAACATCCATTACCGATTCCCTCGTATGGGAACCAGACCGATCTCACCCCACCTCGAGCTGGTCAGGTTCGAACTACCAACCATTCTCCCAATGGTCCTCGCCCGCAGATCGATTCCCGTCAGCGTAATAAGCTTCCGGCAGGCCACCAACCTTCAGATCAAGTACCAGTCTCGAGCTCTGGACAACCAGGACTCACCAATTCTACTTGGCCACTCGACAAACTTCCCAACCGTGCTTTGAGCCCCCTGAATCCTGCGAGACATTCCCCGTCTCATCGTGGAGGAGGAGGGGCAGGTTATTACCAATCCTCATCTAATCGGAAATCCATCATCATGCCCGCTCAACAACCACCCTTACCGTCGCACATCCAACAACAACAGCCAAGATTGCCAGAACATTCACCCCCTCAAGTCAATGATTCCTCTAGACCTAGTCGCTCTCACTCCTATGCTGGAAGTCATGAAAACAATCCTCCAGGCGGCGCCAACTTGACTCATCATGATATTAGGATTTCGAGTTTGAATGCCAAGATCGCCGCCGAAAGTTTAGATTCACTCTTGGTTGACCAACCACTCGGACAACTTCCTCCCTCCAACGACCCTGCTAACGATGACGATAATCCGATGGACAAGATAAGCTTTGCCAATTCGATTCTTGATTTGATCAATGTTAGTTTCTCTCTTACAGCTCCCCCTTCAAACTCTTGGCCTCACTAGTCCCCCCGCCCCACCCCTTCTCATCTCTCCCGTTCGATTCATATTTGCTGACTTTTCCTGATTGCACCTACATACCACCTGAACTTTCCTGTCCTATCGATTTCCCTATATGTTGACAACCTACCCGTTATTTTTCAATCGGAACTGATTTCTCAACATGACGTCATGATGCTCAACTGCTCGCATGGATTGCTAACCTTTTTCTTTCTTCTGACCTGCGCGGGTAAATTTCAATGAGATTAGAATAACGGAGCGTTTGTTGATAGTCTATACGCCAGATACCTAGCTAGATACGCCGAAAAATACTTGTGATCTCTCTCTTCGATCACGAGCCCCCTAACCCCCCCGCCTTTTTTGATTCATCCAAAAAACTTGTCACTGCTATGCTTACGCTCTCCATCCTTTAGTACCCCTTTCCTCCTTGTCTCCTTGAAATCTTATCAATGAGCATGATAATAACAAGAGTCAACAAATAATATCAGGTTGATATCCCCCCCCAAAAAAAATGTCAAAATGGATAATGGCGGTGGTTAGTTTCCTGATTGATGATGGCCATGATGTTCTTTTTTTTCTTTTTCTTTTTTTTGATAGCGTCTCCTGGATTTCATCCATTTATTCTACGATTGTCGGTAGAGTATACATTTATTACCCATGGGTGTAATTCTACGTGATCATGCTTTCACCCCCAAGGTTAGAAGAGGCAGCGAGGGGGGCTGTGTCGTGTTGAACTAAAATGAAAATAGCAAGTGCATGTGTGTGTGTGTGTGTGTGTGTGTGTGTGTGTGTGTGTGTGTGTGTGTATAAATTTAATTACAAAGTAGCGGTCTTTGTGATCCGATCAAATGAGTTTGGGTTCCTCAAGTTCAAGACCATCACCCCCCCTCCCCACCTAGATGCGTGATAGGATCTAGGAGGGAGTGTAGGGCCAGGAAGTCGGTCGTCACTGGGCTCAGTGAGGCTGCAAGAATGGATGGATGGAAATGAGAGTCAAGAGAGGGAGCCAGGAGGAACTGAGGACGTACACATCGCGTGATGGACGTAGATCAGCTCTTTGACGTGACTAGCTTTGCGTATTCATTATGTCGTACGTCCTGTCTCTAGGCGATCCTGATTAGGTATGTAGGTAGGTAGGTAGGTAGGTATTTTCTTTCTTTCTTTTTTTTTTTTTTTTTTGGTGGGGAGGGGGTTGATCTGAGGAGCTCTCCGGTGCCATATCGGTTACCCTTCATCGTTCCTACCAAACACTAAAGAATCTTTTCAACCTTACTGTGCACACCACAGCACCGCATACCTAATCTGTTTTGGCTCATGGAGTACTGGTCGATGGGGATGTGGAGGCAAGGACTAAGGAACCGAAGATCTCCAAAGAAAAAAAAAAAGAAAAGAAAAGAAAAGTTTCCAGAAAGATCACCTAATTCGAACGTGTTGGCTAGGCAGTTTGATGAGTAAGTGTATGCCTGCTAAGCAGATACAGGTACGGTGGTTTTAGCTTCCTCAGATCCCAAAACTGCTGCCGATAATAGATTGATGAAAATAGGGACGTTTCTGGACTTCGAAAAGGCACTCTAACGACTTCGTACGCCCCACTTCGTACGTTGATTCGATACCAAAGATCAAGGGATCAGCCCTTTAAAACCATCCATTCATCACTTGTGATGGATCCCTTGATCTGTCTCATTCCAAATCTGAGGTTGAAGTGATCGGTTGAGCGCCATCTTTTGGATCTCTTGAGAATCCATCTCAAGCGTTCAAGCCTCATCAGGTCTCGCAATTTGATCTTGGAATCACTCGAACTTCATCCACCATAACAGACTTCAAACCTGTTCAATCAACGACGGGCTTGTTGTACCTAGATTCATTAAAACCCCTTCTCGGGTTGCCTTTGAATGGCTAGTTTCCACCTTTCTTTCCATCTGCTTCATCGATTGCTTCAAAAGAACACTCCAGTCATTCCCATGATCTATTCCCTATTATTTCCCATTTACCCTTGGCCTTGTCTGCCTCAATTTTCGTTGCATTCCATTCTCTAGTCATCTCTACTCTCTGTCTTGTTGACCTTGTAGTGAGTCTGCACTTTGATGACAACAACATTCATTCTCACCTCCTTGTATTCCCTTCTAAACTCCTTGGATCACATTCTTATCACTTCCAAAACAGGGTGCAAATCCATCAGGTTGAATTATTCCATCTATAGACTAGCCGGCTCTAGACTACCTTAAAAAAAAAAAAAAAACCCATAAATCCTTTCACACTCTAGATCGTTTCCTCAGTCGATCGATTCCATCAATCCTTGAATCTTCTCGGAATCAGAATCCTCAATTGGAAGCTTGTGTCAGTTTTCTTAATCAAAACATGCAACTCAACCTTCCACTTGACGTCTTGGAAGCAACTTTTGAATTGTAAGATTGCTTTGCTAGCTTCAAGATTCATTGTAGCTTTATTCAACCTGAAAATAAAATAAAATAAAGCTAGACCTTCCAGAAGGTTTAGCAATTTTGATCTGTTTAAAAACCATCGGGGATTTGATTTGAGATGGCGAGCCAAAAAAATAAAAAAAAATAAAAAAATAAAAAAATAAATGAAGTAAAAAAATAAATACATTGTTTCAAATTCTGATACTTTCCTTTCATTTGGAATCATAAATAGCTTAGAATTTTTAGACCTCTTTTGAGAATCTTTGGGATGATTTTTTTTTTCACATGATTCTGGTTTTTTTTGTGCCTCCTGGAACTCCAATCTACATCCACAAATAACCTTCACAGGTTTGCTGTAAGCTCAGGAAATCATCAAATCTAAAAAAAAAAAAAAAAAAAAAAAAAAAAAAAAAAAAAAATGATAATAAAAACTTGAAAGATTTTTGATTCAAATAAAAAGATGAGGATAAAAAATTGTGGATTTAATGAGGAAATCATCATGGATTTCTTTTCTTTTATTTTCTTTTTCTTTTTTTTTTTTTTTTGTAACCAAATTTAAAAAACTAGTAAATCAAAAAAAAAAATAAAAAAAATAAAAAAAAAATTCTGAAATGAAAGAATCTCAACCTGGAAGTCTTTGAAAGTTGTTTTGAAAAAATCCAGAACTGGGCTGAATCAAACCGGGGAAAATAAAGAGTGAACCTGCTCCAAATTAAGCATTCCTTCAATAAATAAATGGAAAAGGGCCATGTTAAATTCAAAGCCCCAGGTTGCTGCAGGTTCACAACTCAATGAGCCCCAAGCAAAGTTGTTTACAACTTGGACAGCCCCCAGGGGCTGCAAACTACCTGTTCACAACCCATTTGACCAATCTGGGCCACAAACGAGTAGTTTACAATCCTTGAAAAGGGTTTTCCATGTCTTCCCTGCAACTTTTGACCCGTTTGGGGAAGAATAGTCCAAAATGGGCCATTTCAGGGGGGAAATAGGGGTACCTAGGCACCACTGGACCACATTTGAGTTCCCTCAACCCAAATTTGGGGATTTGGTATACATTTTGGGACTATTATTGGACCACAAAACAAACTTGGGATCACATTCTGCCTATTGGTAAAACAAAGACTTGTCACAAACCATACACATCACTTGCTTGTCAGATAATTTTATTTTTCTCAACCTAAAAGTGAGCAGACTTTGGAATTGATGAAACAGTTGAATTGAATAATAAATCAAATTGGTATTTTTTTTTTTTTTTTTTTTTTTTTTTTTTGGATTATGCAAACAGTGGCAAGCCCAAGCCCCCCTGGTTTCAACATGACTGTGTTGAAGGACTTAATTGAAAGTGTTGTTAACAAAGCTTTGGAAGAATCTAGTTATTTTGAAAATAAAACATTGGAAGCCCCAATTGCATCCTCATCTAGGGTTAAAATTGAGGAACAAGATGTTTCACAACTGGAATTGACTCAAGCTGTTGGTTCACATTTCATATGACATTTGAGTGAGACTGACTTGGCTTTATAAATAATAATGTAACCATGGCAGCTGGAACTGTTTAAATATTTAACTATTGTAGAAATTAGAGTGATTGCTCCAGTTGAAAGTATCTAGAGGGGATGAGGAAGAATCTTATGATTCCAAGAGGAGTGGATCTAGGGAGCCAAGGAGGGCACTCTGGTTCAAGGTAAGTGAGAACAGATGATTTTTCATTCACTTGGAAACCTGCAGCTTAAGTAGACTAAGTAGAATGAGGCTGACATGTGGTTGGCAAAATGAATTAATAGGATAGGTTTGATAAGCATAAATTTGAAACACAAGATGTCACAAGATAGCTTCAAGAGATGGGCCACTGTAGATGAAAGATAAATAAAGCACTGGAGTTGATACTGGTGGAACAACATAATTACTTTACTAGACTAACATACTTGTGTTAAAAGCTACTTTAGGTTAATATAAAGATTATAATGCAAATAAAACTTGAAAAGCTTATTATAGAGATAGTAATAGAAAAAAACCTTAGAGCATAACATGAGAATATAAAGCTTAATAAATGGTTGCACTCAAGTATTAGGCAACACAGTATAGGACTAGAATTCTAACAACTATGAGGTTCCAGAATCCCTTGAACCTCCTCCTGTGAGAGAATTTCCTATCAGGAAAGAAGCCAAGAACTATTTTCAAAAACTGGCAGCCATGCATGGCTATGCATTGACAGCATTCAAGTCAAAAAAAGAAAAATATGTTGACCTAGCCTGTGACAGATATGGAGTATAAAAATGGCCATTTCTCACCAACAGTCAAAGGCAAACTCACACAAGGAAGGTTGGTTGTTAATTCATGATCTGTGCAAGTCACACTGTAGCAGATCCCATGTGGCACCTCTTCATTAGAAATGAACAAGACCATCATCAACCATCTGCAAACCCCTCAGTGCATCCTCAACTGAGGAGAATCTCTTGTGTGGCCTTAGAAAAAATGAAGGAAGGCATGAAAGATGGGCTCAATACAGTTCAACTTAAAAGGAAATTGTGCAAGATTGATGGGGTAGAATACATTGATGATAGAACAATCTATAACACTAAGAACAATGTTAGGCAAGCAGAGCTCAAGGTGAAAAGGTTTATGGATGTGATGTTTGAAATGCTCCAAGAAACACAGTGGTTCTCCAGTCCCAAGTTCAATGGAGAGGGTCACTCAGAGTCCCTTTTCTTGTCTCATCCTTAGTCTATAAAACTTTTTAAAAAATTCAATTGTATTTCTTTTTTTGAATTGTACTTATAAAAAAAAAAAAAAAAAAAAAAAAAAAAATAGGTACAAAAGTTTCCTTGATTCATCCAGAAAGTTGTGCTCTTGGCACTTGCCTAAAAATATTCAATCAAATATCAAGGTTTGCTTCATTAATGACCATGAAGGATGAAAAAGGTTTATGTTTCTGTTGGAAAATTATGGGGCCTCTAAAACCAAGGCAGAGGCAGAATTCAATGATGCAGAACTTGCAGTAGGCTAACTTATTGCTTCTTCTGTTCATCTCTCCTGGGATTTCTTATGTTGAAACTTTTATAGAGTGTTTCTTGAAAGAATGTAAGTATGTGCTTGAGTATATGGAAAATAAAATTTTCCCTATCAAAGAGATGTTTTTAATGTCATGAACTTGTGTCAACCCTGACTTTGAAAATAAAACAACCTCTTGGGTAGAAGGGGCCCATTCTAGATTCAAACAATTACTTTTAGGATCTTTGGGGAACAATTTGGATGTGTGAAAACAACTGAATGGAACCATTGATTTTGAAATCAAATCAGTTCATAACTTGCTTAAAAAATTTTGAATCAAGTCAAGAACCATTCTTAAAGAAGAAATTTTAACTTTGGGTTACAAATTCTCAATTGAGGAAATTAAACTCATTGGGGAAAAAAATTTTCAGATTTTAAAGCACAACCATGAGCACAAGCATGATGGCAAGGTGTGCTCAAAGTCATATTCCAAGACAATGGTCTTGCCATGTTCCCACATCTTAGCAGAAATACTAGCATCAAGAGGATCTTCTTTGGCTGAGAATGTTCATCCTCAGAAGAGGTTAGACTATAATCCTTCCAGTTCAGTAAGTTGGATTGTTGTATTGTTTGAATTTCTTTTTGATGAAGGCTTTGAATTCCTCTTTGTGTTACTCATGACTGAATTTTTTTATTAATCAGTGATGTTTTTGCTTTTTGAAAGCTTGACATTGATCCAGTGCTTGACTCACCTCAATTGTTTGACAAGTTCAGTTCAATTCTTATGGGACAACCTGAAGAAGTTAAAGTACAGATTTTTAAAAAAAAAAAAAACTTTTGAAGAATTCAACCACTTTGGTTGCTAAGCCAAGGATTGAGCCCAATTTCTTATGGTCCAGTTGCAGTCAACCCAAATCAAAAGAAACCCTTTGTGAAATTACAAGATTTAAGAATTTGGATAGTGAACTGAAGAGTGAAAAATGGGTTAGAAGGGCACCAAAAAGACCAAAAATAGAAAGTCTTTTATTTTTAGAAGTGCTCATTTTAATTGTTTCATGAAATGATGGAGAAATGATGATTATATTACAGTTCCTTAGGCTTGGAATCTGAATTTCAAAGTTCAGAGGAAGAGACTGAAAGTGAATGAGCCTCCCTTCATTTGGAATCAGAATCCTCTTCTGAGGAAGAAGAAGAAGTGTACAAGTCAACCAGAAGCTCATCTTTGGAGAGCCTTGCTTTCATTGATATGATTAGAATTTTGGCTAAGTAGTTTTTGATCATAGGAACCAAACTGAAATACCTCAATCAAATACCTGAGAATTTACATAAGTTCTTGGGTGAGGTTTGAGATCCTGTTGGTGATGGTAATTGCAGATTTAGAGTCATTTCTAAATCACTTGGGTACAATGAAAATGGATGTTTTAAAGCACAAAGTGAAATGATTGAAAAATTGAGGAAAAAGAAGGGATTATATTCTGAGATACTTGGTGGTATCAATCAGGTTGAAAAGATTGAAAAAAAAGGCTTGATGTTACAGACATCAATGAAAATATTCCCTCTTCAAAATGGCTTGTAAAGGTAGATATGGGCCAAATCATAGCAGACACTTATGGAAGCCCAATTCTTTTGATTTGCTTGGCTTGATTTTATACTTATAATACTATGAAAATGTGTGTAGAAAAATGATCAGATGCAATCTTCATTTGCTTTGTTAACAATAACCCATGTTTTCATTGAATACTTGAAGGAGATATGATTCCAATCCTGCCCAGCCCATTGAATCAAAACAATCTGCTTTCAATTCAAATAAAGCAGCTGGTTGGGTTGATCATCTCAAAGATCAACTGTATTTTTATTCTAATCTATAAACATCATATAATTTCATCATTTGGGTTTTTATTTCATCATTTGGGTTTGGTCTAACATGTAATATCAAATTTTGAACATCATTATTTTGAGTGTTACATCATTATGTTGAGTTTTTTGAATGAGATTTTATTGGTAATTCATTTCAACTTGTGTTGGGCCAATCCCATCATAAGGATTATTTTTACTTTTTATGATGGGATCAGCTTAACACAAGTTGAACTTGTTTTTTCTTGGGTGTTTTTACTTTATTGCTATTCCATTTGGGTTGACTTGCATCAACTTCACCTCAGTTGAATAGCCATATTTTTTTGGGGGGGGTTGATTTAGGTTTTTACTATTCCAATGAAATAAGTTCAAATTGTGTTGGGCTGATCCCATCATAAGAAGTCTTTCTACTTCTTATGATGGGATAAGCTTAACACAAGTTGACCTTCTTTTTGTTTTTTTGTGTTTTTAATTTTGAGGCTGGTACATTGAGGTGGCTTTATTTTATTTTATTCAAATATTAAATTGCTTCAGGGCTGTATTTTATGTACATTGTTCCTTTTAATTTTGTTTTACCCATTTTCATTTTTGCATTTTTTAATTCTTTTTGGGTGAAATTTTTTGATTTTTTACTTTTTAATTTTTTTTAATTTTTATTTATTCATGGGACCATGAATGTGCATTTGTTTCCCTGGAGTTTTGGAATTTTTACCATATTTTTTCAATTTTTTTTAATTTTTTAATTTTTTTAATTTTTTTTTTTTTAAATTTTTTTTTTACTTTTTTTGGTATTTTTCTTTTTTCTTTTTTTGTTCAATTTTTCATTTTTTTTTATTGTTTTTAATTATTTTAATTTTTTTTGTCATGACGCTTACAACCCTGGAGTTGTGAACAGGTTGTGGAAGGCCATTCACAACTCAGATGGGTTGCAAGCGGCCATTCACAACTCTGCAGGTCACAGACAGCAATTTATGGCTCAGATGGGCTGTGAACTGTGTCCCATGACCCATTTTAGGTTGTGATTGGCCCCAAATTTAACACTTCCCTTATATAAAATACAATAATGTGCCCAAAAAATGAATTCCTCAAATTTAAAGCAGTATCCCCAACAACTTCTACTCAATAATCTTGGTTAAACTTCTTCAAGAATTTCAAGCACTTTTTTTTTAATGGTGATTGTTCTCTTCCATTTTTCCCAATTTAAAACTAATTCTTTTGCACCTCAGAAGTATGTGGGCTGGGTGTGTGAGAGTACATGAAGAGGATCAGCCCCTCTTGGGAACAACTCTGGAAGAAATTTTGGAACTTGAGGATGTCCTTCTAATTCACAAAATCATACTTTGCCTTATTTCTTTAGCTAGACTCATGGATTTTGATGTTTTCTTATAGAAATTCCACTGGAAAAGTTTGACTTTCACTTTCAAATCTTGAATCAATCTCATTGGTTCTCTGAATAACAAACTTAGAAGATACAATACACTGAACTTGTTCCCCCATTTGGAATTTTCAGCCTGAATGCACCATAACTCACACTGAAATATTAAAAACTATCCATACATAAATTAAAAAAATAATGATAAAGGATCCCATCAAAAATCTTTAATTTTGTTCAAAGGAATCTTTTTATATTTTTCATATTTTTCATATTTTTTTTTATTTTTTTTATTGTGATTTATGAGGTTTTTGTTGAAATATTTTGACATATTTGGATTCATCCTATGAAAGCAGTTTATGTAGAATTTGTTTTATTTATTTTTGGCCTTAGTAAAAAGGTATTTATATTCCACCAGAAATGTTAAATTTTATTCTAAGAAATCATTTTTATTTTTATGTTGGTACTTCTGGATAAATGTATATACATATTTGAAATTTCTCAACATTTTTTATCTCCCCTGATGAAATAGTTTCATTCAAAATTTCTTCATTTTTTTTGTATATTTGGTAAAAAATTATTTTCATTTTACCAGAAATATCAAATTTTATTCAAAACAATTAATTCTTTGTATTCCCTTTATTTTGTTTTTTTTTTTTTAATTAATATTTTTTTTTGAAAGATATTTCTGCATATTTTGGTTCCTTTCATAGAAAAGGCACATTCAGAATTCAGAATTTTTTATTTTTTATGTTCCCAAAAAAGGTATCTACATTCAATCAGAAATAATTTTAAAAATATTTCTTTTTGAGATTTTCTATTATAATTGATGTAATTAATGATAATTTTTTCTGGCATCTGTAGAGATATTTTAAACCCTTTACAAAAAATAAGTATTACCTTGCATGTTATATATGTATATATATATTTACAATTTTATGTGCATAAATTCCATTGGAAAGATCAAATTTTGTCAAAAGAAATGGAATTATTGTCACTTTGCTTATTTTTCTTGTATTTAAAAAAGCCTTTTTTTTCATGTCTGAGCTTGTGTTTGGATTGATTTCAAAAAAATTATATTTATTTATTGTATTTTTCCATTCCATATTAACTGAATTGGTTTCCATATTTGCATTTTGAAAAACATCCCACCCCAAGACAGACCCCATAGGGGGTCTGGAGGCCTCATTTTGGGCCACCAAAGCCTGAATTAATGTTAATTACAAGCCTCCACTGGACCAAAAAATCTTCCAAAGGTATATTTTACCACCCCAAGAAGTACTTTAAGCCTTAAGAGGTGTGCAAAAATCCTCAGAAGACATATTTTACCACTCCAGGAAGTCCTTTAAGCCTTAAAGAGGTTTTTGAAACCTTCACTGTCTATATTCTCACTTTTTGTAATTGGTTTGTTCTATCAAGCCTGTTTGGGTTGCAGCCCAATTATCCAACTATTTTTTTAAAGCACACATGGCATCCAATAAACTTATCTTTTTTCCTAGCCTTTTTGAAACAAAGTCAAATTTCACAGTTTTTTGATGAAGTGCACCTGGGTTCCATTCAAAGATGGTTGCAATGACCAATGAACATTTTTTTAAAAATAAAATGCTTCAATTCACAAAGAAATTTCTCAAGCTTTGGCTTTGCTTGCTTCAACCTCCAGAATGATTTGATTTAGGATGAGTCATTAATTGGCCATCTAGAGGGGAAAAAAATATAAAATATTCAAAAGAAAACATTTACAAAAACAAAATATGTGTAAATATCAATTTTATAATAAAACAAATTATCTCTTAAAAATAAAAAAAAATTGTGTAAAAAACAGCCTAAGGTATGGTGTGGTACTAGGTTTTTATGCTGGGGTGCAACCAGCTTTGATCTGCGCTCAGCTGAACTTGATTGAGCTCCAAGTTTGAATTCCCACAAAGCCTACCCCATCAAGAATTTTGGGCACCCAGCCAAGTCCTGCTTGAGTCATGTAAAGTCAATCTTGGCCTTCCATCCAAAGGGATTGATAGAAAATACAAACTTTTAAGGTTTTTAAACTTTCCTGTAAGGGTAAAACATGCAAAAAGGCATGAATTTACTTAAAACAATTTCTATTTTGTTTGTGTCTTTTTTCAAAGAGGGTATGTTTTTAGCAAAAAGAAAATATGATAAAATCATACATTATTTTTCAAATGTTTTTTTTTCATAATACTGAAGGCATTTCTTTAGCCTGGGCCCTTCTTGAATTTATTCAATTGCATATTATTAGATGTATGCATTTTGGAGTCAGTTTTGGGGAGGTTGGTGATAAATGGTCAAATATTTGGAAAGGGATGTTGCTTTACTCAGTTGAATTCTGAAGGTGATTCAATTCTTTTTTTGTTTTTTAGATTTTTTGATGATTTCTTCAACAGATTAAAATAAATTTTATTAGTCATCAATTTTTGGATAGCTAGAGGACGTTTTTTAATGCACCAAGGCATCCAATAGAAATAAATTGTGGTGCAGATCTTCAATGAAAAATTGAATTCAAGGTAAATGTTTTAATATAAAGGGATTTTTTTTGAGGTAGATTATTATTTAGGGGAATTTTCACATGGCAGCTTGAAACAAAGCCATGGTTCAATGCAAAGGAAGTCAAAAAAAGAACACTAGTACCAAAAGAGATCCATGATGGATCAAGCTGAAGGCTCACCAACAGAGATTAAATATACCAAGGTGGGTGAAGACCCAAAGAGGTATCAAATTGAGCCAGGATGGTACAAGTATGAGTGAGAATCTGGAATTCAATTCACTGGAAATTCAGGATGAATACTATTACAATTTATTTTTTGAGGAGGGCCCAGCAAGTGAAGGAAGGTTGTGTTTTATATATGGTATTGCAAGCTTGTCTGGGCACACTCCCAAGTTCCGCTTGAAACAGTGTCCAGCAGGCTTGGATGTGTGCCCAGCAGGCTTTGATGTGTGCCCAGCAGGCTTGGATGTGTGCCCAGAAGGCTTTATTTATGCATAAGGTTGTGCTGCCAATCTTGGCACACAGCCAAGCTCTTGGAACCCCCCCCCCTCCTTCTCCCTCCCCCTTTCCACCTTCTCATTTCTACTACCCAAGGTTACCAGACTAAAGCAACAGGAATCAATCTCTTTGGTCAATGGGACTGCACCAATGTTGAAGTCAAAGGCATGTCTGTTCATTGCCCCAGTTGTTGTTGACGGTCTTGTACCTCTTCTTTTTGCTTGGTGATGGTGATTTCTCAGATCCTTTTATTTTTTTATAAAAATTCTCTGTTTTTTTTTTCTAATTGAAAAAGTTGTAAATATTATCTACAAGCTTATGGAAGAAAAGAAAAAAATAAATAAAATTCCCCCAATTATTAATCTGGTGGGAATGGCCAATTGGCTTGGGTGTTGGACCAACCCACCCAAACTTGGCTTTGTGGCAAGTCATGCTTGGCTATGTGCCATGGGGGCTTTAGGGGGTGCCCAGTGCACTTTATCAAAAAAGCAGCTAATTTGTGTGGGTGCCCAAACAAGCTTGAAATACCATAATGCTAGTTACAAAATTTGATACCTTACATTTGTAACATTTCAATTATACTTGAAAGGATGAATGACAAATATTATATGATCAATAGAATACCTTTTTCACAAGTGTGAAAGGGAGTTGGATAAATGTAGAAGGTAAAAAAGCCACTCAAAATCCTATGCTAAATATTTGTGGAGGGGGACTGGATAAATTAACTATTGGTGGTTTAATTTTGGGGAAAGATCTTGTCCAAGTTGAGAAGAGTCTGTTCCTTGCATATAATTCTTTATTTTCAAAAAATTTTTGTTCAACTATACATTGATTTTCAGAAATATTTGTCATTTTATTTGTGGAAGGTGAAAAATGCAGTAAGTCTGCTTGTGGAAAGAACAAAGTAGATTCTTCAGAAACATTTCAGCCGGAAAACAATCATAATCTAGTATTGAAGATATCTGTGTAAGGTCAGTAATTTTCTGGGACTGGAGATTCAAAATTTTTTTTCAGGATCTCTGAGATTTGGTTATCCCGTGAAACTTTAGCCTAAATTTAAAGTGGTTTAAGTTATCTATAGATTTGTGGAATGGGATATATTTTTTTATTTTCCACAAAGAAATTACAAGCTTCAGGAATTAGAAGGGAATTGGTTGAGTGAGAAGGAAGCAGTGGTTAATTGAAAAAAGTTATATGAAACGGGTAGAATTGAGTTTTACAAGACTGTGGGATATCAAAATGGATGGAGATGATTAAATGGGGTATGGCAAAATTATAATGGTTTGATTGGACAGAGAGAAGAATTTCTTTGAAAAATCTCCAGAAAAGGGGCTTTCCAAACATCCAGGAACATGTTTTTTGCATGGATCTCCATCTTGGAAAAGCTAGATAATAATGGATTTAGTTTTTTTCAAACTTCTTATTTTTTTTCCTTTTCCCCCCTTTTCCCTCCTTTTTGTCTTTTTTCCCTTCCCCCCTTTTTTTTCCTTTTTTTCCCCTTGTTGTCCTTCCCCCCCTTTTTTTCTCTTTTTTTCCCTTTTTTCCCCTTCCCCCCCTTTTATTCCCCTTTTTTCCCCTTCCCCCTTTTTTTACCCTCTCCCCACCCTTTTTTCCCCTTTTTGTCCCTTTTCATCCCTTTCCATCCCTTTCCCCCCTTTTTTTCCCTTTTCTCCCCTTCCCCCCCTTTTCCCTCCCCTTTCCTCCCCTTTCCCCCCTTTCCCCCCTTTTTTCCCCTTTTTTCCACCTTCCCCCCTGTTTTCCCTTGTTTCCCCTTTTTTCCCTTTCCCCCCCTTTTTTCCCCTTTTTCCCCTCTTCCCCCTTTTTTCCTTTTTCTGCTTTTTCTGCTTTTTTACTCCTTTTTTTTCCTTTTAAAAATTTTTTCTGCCTTTTTTCCCCCCTTTCCCCCCTTTTTCCCCCTTTTCCCCCCTTTTTCCCCCCCTTTTTTGCCCCTTTTTTCCCCCCTTTTTCCCCCCTTTTCCCCCCCTTTTTTGCCCCTTCTTCCCCCCTTCTTCCCCCATTTCCCCTCCTTTTTTTCCACTTTTTCCCCTTTCCCTGCTTTTATTCCCATTTTCTTTCCTCTTTTCCCTCTCCCCTCTTTTTTTTACTTGTCCACCTTTTCTTTCCCTTTTTTTCCCCTTCCCCCCCTTTTCTTTCCTTTTTTCTCCTTTCCCACATTTTTTTCATTTCCCCCCCTTTTCTTTGCCTCTTATTTACCTTTTCTTTCCTTGTTTGCCCTTTTCACCCTTTTCTTTCCCCTTTTTCTCCATTTTGCTCCTCTTTTTTCCTTCCCTCCCTTTTTTCATTTTATTTTTTATATATTTTTTATTTAGTATTATTCTGCATAATATCTATTTTCCTAGGAGGATTCTTGGTAAAAACTTATTTCACTATTTGAGGTGGGCCAGGTATCTTGATACAATAAAAGAATGGTTTTTGAAGTTTAATTGAAGGCTGCTAAAAAGGATCCTTATCATTTCAGAAAACACCGTACAATTATTCCTGGCATCAAAAACAAAAAAATAAACTCTTTTCATGATGATTCTCCTGCAATAATATTTTACCAAATTAAGCCTTCTCAATTTTCCTATCAAAGTTCCAGTTCACTTTATTTATCAATCTATATATAATGATTGCAGGTTTATTTTGGAGGTAGGCACACACAGAATTTCAGAACATGGACAAGAAATAAACAAGGGGTTCAAGGAACCAGATTAAAATCATGAGATTGAAGTGCTTTTGGAATGTTTCCATTGGGATTATCCATGGGCCTGAATTGAGGGGATTTTGAGGTTGATAAATAAAACATCCAAATGAGTGTTATCCTTTTTTTAGGATAACCCTATTTTTCTGTGAACATTACCAAGAATCTAAAGAGGGTGGTGGACTTGGGGCTTCAGGAGACAAGGGGATGATGCTCACCAAGTGCAGCATGGAATCAACCACCAGGAAATGTTTTTTTCACCAAGATAGAGGATTCTTCATCACTT